>VMDO01009182.1:0-11767 GCA_007922755.1 Pedetes capensis | reverse complement strand
TGAATAGGGGCTAAGTGGATCAGAGAAGAAAGAAGAAATGTTAAATGGCAAGACATATCCAAAAGATCAATCTCGCTAATAAGAGAAATAAATCAACACTAAAACAATTAGATGCCATCTTCCATCTAAAATGGAAACGGACAGTTTTGTGGGTGTTCGATTTGTCTTACTAATCCTGGATGCTGCCAAAGCCGTGGTGCAGATGTTCTCATCCTGGAAAGCAATTTGGCAAATTTAGTTATTAATGGCTTTAATAAAGTCCTCATCCTCTGACCTACTGAGCCTCACAAACGTCCACACACTTTGACCTACTAAACTCATAAACTGGAAGGAAAACAGAAAACCATAACCGAAAGATTTATGGACAAAGACTTACACTCCAGCATTATTTTATCATAGTGGCAATCTGTAAGTGACCAAGACATTCCATAATAATGAATACTGCAATAAAAATCACATTGTCAAGGAATGCTCATGCAAGTTTTCTGTCATGCAAAAAACATTTAAGGTATGTTTAGTGATTTTTTAAAGAAGCATGAGGCACTATCAGCATACACACAGCAGAAACTGGTTCATTGTTTACATGTGTGTGTTGGAAAAATATAGTGGAAATAAATGTGCCACGTCTCATGGGATATTTTTATGTTCTTTATATTTTGTAGGATATTTTTATGTTCTATAGTCAGTGTCTATTATTATAGTCAGAAGCAATAATTTTCCTTTTTTTTCCCCAATGATAGGCAGGCAGGCAGAGCCACCTCCCTCATCTCCGAAATGAGTAGGAGTCCCTGATGGTACTTCCAACCCGCTTCCTGGCACCTTGAAGACTGTTGTCCTTACCCATCACTAGCCTGGGCCACTCTACCGGTTCAACTACCTCCTCTTCTTCTCCAGACCCACCTGCTCCATCCCGCTGCCAGGCCTTTCTCCTGCTGGACCCCTCACCTCTGATCCTCAGTTCTCACGGCCACCCACCTGTCTCCTCCGCAGAACTCTGACAACCACATTTTGAAAAGGTGGCGTGTTTTCAAAAAGCCATCTTGCACTTCCTCTCTCTCTCTTCCCAGATACCTGGCACAGTATTGGGCCAAAGGCACAGACAACACAGAGTGAACCAGTGCTCGCCCCTCTGACACCGGCTAACCTTCCATCTTGCCTCTAAGTTGTAAAGCCCCTCAGCCTGGCGCCCATTCCTGGGATCGTCCAGGGCTTTGCTCCTGCTCTGCCCCGCCCTGGGTATCCCCTGACACTGCAGATCTCATTCAAAGACACTCTGGGACTCATCCTCAGCCCCCCAGGGACTCCCCTGCCAATACCAGCCTGCACCAACATCTGCTGCCACCTGCCCAGTTCACTCATTACCTGAGCAGATCACTTAGCCCTTGGTAGGCCCAGCATGGCCTTGGGAACCGAGCACTCCAGAGTGGAAATGGAAAGGGGGTGTCAGAAATCCTCAGGGAACTGGTTAAGGCACAGATAGCCCAGTCCCACCACCAGCGTCTGTCCCAGCAGGTTTGGGGTGGGGCTGGAGAATGGGCCTTTGTAGCAAGCTCCCGGGTGAGGCTGTGGCCGCTGCTTCTGGGCTCTAGAGCAACAGCTGCCAGCCAGTATCCCAAAAGCTACCTCTAGTCCTCAGGGATTCCATATAAATATCTGAATCTCAAACAGGGCGCGGTGGTGCATGCCTGTAATCTCAGTGACTCAGGAGGCGGAGGCGGGAAGGTGGCAGGGATGAGGCCAGAGGAAGCATACGTAACGTAGCAAGGCCCTGTCTCAAGACGAGTGAAAAATGCACTGGGGGTGTGGCCCAGGGGTACAACACTTGTAATTCATGCATGAGCCCTGGGTTCAACCCCCTTGTATTGCAAAACAAAACAAAGCAAAACATAAAAAGCATGGCATAAAAAACAGTGCTTCTGTCCACGCTGCGTCTTCTTTCCCACATGGAAGCCCCCAGGGTGTCCACTGCACTTCCAAGTCCTACCCCAGGGACTATATCCCTGTCTAGGGCCTTTGGGGCCTATGGACTGTGGCCTTGAGGCAGGAGTTGGGCCTTAGTGTGCCCACACACCTCAGCCTGGTGGGCACAAGGGTTGCCCCAGACACTCTGTCCAAAGGTGACGAGTCTGGACACCCCTCCTTTACATCTGCAGCTAGGCCACTATTTCTTTTTCCTTTTTCTTTTCTACTACTACTACTACTACTATTACTACTACTACTACTACTACTACTACTACTACTACTACTACTACTATTATTATTATTTACACTTGAGGGTTGAACCCAGGGCCTTGTACATACTTTGCAAGCTCTGTACCACTGGGCTGCACCTACAGCCCATTTTCTATTTTTTTTTAATTTTGAGACAGGGTCTTGCTAAGCTATACAGGCTGCCTCTGGCCTCGAATGTGTGCTCCTCCTGCCTCTGCCTTCCAAGTCCCTGGGATCACAGGCATGAACCACTACACCTAATTTTGAGCTTATTTCCTAATGTCTCCACTGGGAGAAACCAAGGACCAGGAGGGGATGGCACAGCCACAACCTCAAGACCACATGTCACCCCAGGAGCCACATTGCAGATGGTTCCTAGTCAGGATGTCCCCCCACCTCCTCCTCCCTCCAGAGATGAGAAGCAGCAAGACAGAAACTGATGAGAGTGAGAAGGGCCTGGGGAGGAGGGACCTGTGCCCCTCCCAGAGACAGCGCTTCGGGCAATGACAATTGAGGCTTTTTACCTCCACCTCTTCAACCAAGTCTAAGCCTGGGTAATGGGTTGAACATCACTCCCCCTAAAATTCATAGTCACCTGGAACCTCAGAATGTGACTTTATTTGGAAAATAAGATCTTTGCAGATTGTAACTAAGGGATGAATCTCAAAATGACATCAGCTTGGATTTAAGAAAAGCCTCACATTCAATGAGGTGTGTCCTGGTAAGAAGACGCAGAGACAGAGGGGAGGCCCGTGAGAAGACAAGGGGCTCATCAGAATGATGCTGCCACAAGCCAAGGAATGCCGGGAGCCATCAGAAGCTGGAAGGGGCAGGAGGGACCCTGCAACTCCCTTATTTGAGGCTTCTGGTCTCCACAATTGGGAGAGGATACATTTTGTTGTTCTAAGCCACCAGTTTGTGGTGATATGTTATGGCAACCCAGTGTCCCCCAGCCCCTCTGCCAGGCTGTCTTCCTCTGTCCCCCAACATGCCAGTCCTTGTCAAGTCCTGAGAGTCACCTCCTGGAGCTTTCTCCTGGCCACTTTCTGTCCATTCTCACTTCCCCATGAGGAACCGATCCCCTGCACCTCCTGCCCACACAGCTGAAACAGCGACCCCTATAAACACCGCCAAAGTGATCCTCAAAAGCAGAGGAACGCCCAACCCAGCGCCGCCACAGCCCCCGGGGCTCCCTGCTGTATAGTGAAGCAGACACTCCCTGCCTGGCGTTCAAGGCCTCAGCCACCCGCACCCAGACCGCCTTTCCAGCCTGGCCTCTCCCAGTCCCACCACCAAGTCTGTGCTCACACGGTTCCTTCTGCTTGGTCATCCTCCTCACCAGCCCACATCTGCCTGTGTGGCCCATGCCGGCCTCCCAGATCTTCAGGTGACACTTCACCCATGCTACTTCCCTCCCCCCTCGCCACCCAGAAGATTCCAGGTCCCTGGGTCTGGCTGGGTTCTTTGCCCATTCTGCTCGCCCCACCCTTTGCACTGTGTCCGCACAAGGGCCAGGCACACCCAGAGGAGATCTGAACCTCCTCCGTGGCCTCCAGCCCCGGCCTTCATTCACCCAGCACAGAGTTCTTAGGCACCTCCAGGCAGCCAAGGTCCTTGTTGTCATGACAGTCACTTTCCAGTGGGCCCATGGGCGGCCCCAGGGAAACGTGTGGAGTCGGCGTCAGTGACGTCAAGTCTCAGGGTCCTCAGGGATCTGGCCTCTCGCCCTGCAGACGTGAGAGTCTTCAAGGTCCTTTCCATTTCTCAGTCTTCCCTTCGACTTATTTTTCCTCTTACTGACAACCCTGTTATCTTTCTGCTATTTAATTTTGTCCTTTTATGGAGGTAGGGGTAGTGGGGAGGAGGCTTCTTTCTCCAGGCCCTGGCTGCAAGTGTCCCCTGTACCCAGGTCCCGGCCTGCCCTGCCCCCGCTGGGCCACACCCAGGGAGAATGGAAATCCTCTCACTGCCACCTCTGCCCCACCCTGCTGCCCATCGCCAATGAGCCTACGGAGGTGAGATGCTGCCACCCGCCTCAGTGCCCGCCTGGTCCTCCAGCCCCTGACTGCCCACGCAGCTTGTGCCTCTGGGTCTGAGGCCAGTGGCAGGCAGGGCAGGGGTGGCGTGGAGCCCCCATTCCCGAGTCCAGAGACTGCCCGCAGCAAGCTGGGAAGCATCTCAACTTCTCACAGCAAGAACACCCTGGTTGCCATGGTTACAGCGGAGCCCAGTGTGGGTCAAGGCCTCCCAGGGTGGGTCCCCAGGGACCCTTCATACTCACAGTGCAGCCAGGTGAGTCCCCGGGGCATGGTGGTCCACTGGGCTCCCCGAGGGCAGAGGCGCTGTCCCCAGCGGTGTGTGCACAGAGGTCTGAGCAGTGCCTACATGGCCTCGGGTCAGCCAAGGTGGCCACCAAGTCCGGGAAGCGCTGGCCCCGGAGGAGTGGCCGGGAGGCAGGGAGAGGGCAGGTGCCCCGGGGGCAGCAGCCGCCCTATCTGCCTGGCAGGGCGGAGGACAGCCAGGGGGCGGCAGCCATCAGGTCCATCACAGCCCAGGAGCTAGTGTGAGACAGTGGCCTCAGGGTTCCTTCCTTCCCAGGAGGAGGAAGAGGAGGAGGAGATTGTCCCCAGCAAGGCCTCTCGGAATCTGGGGCTGGGTGGCGCTTTCTCTGATTTCTCCGACTGCAGCTGCTCAGTGTGAAGTCTGGCTCTGGAAAAAGAAGGAGGAGAGAAACTGATTATGTAAGAACAACGCTGCCACTCAGCCACCAGCCAGGCACAGAGGACCCACCACACAGGCTGCACCCGCTGCCTGCGTGGGGACACCCAGCCCTGGCTGCGGGCCACAGGGGACACCGGCTCACACACGAGAAATGATTCCAGGACATTGGAGCAGCTGCCTAGGGCCAAGGAGGGAGTTAGGATGACACCCAGCTGGCAGTCTTGGACCAGAACAAAGCAGCCAGAGGAACAGAGCTGCCTGGAGGTGAAGCCCAGGGCTGACTCAGGCAGCAGGGGAGGAGGAAAAGCGTAGGTGCTTCACCCCACATTCACTTTCAGACTCAGTGGGATTCTCACATCAACCCAGGCTGCTTCCCCAGCAGGTAAAACATCGATGGTCCACTTCAATTTGAATTTCACATAAACAAATATTTCTTCTAGTAAGGTTTTTTTTTTTTTTTTTTTTTTTTTGTTGTTGTTGTTGTTTTTAATGGTACTTGGGTGTTGAACCCAGGGCCTCACACATAACTTTGCAAGTGCTCTACCATTGGGTGGCACTCCCAGCCCACTTTTTATTTTTTATTTTGAGTCAGGGTCTCGCTAAACTATGCAAACTGCCTCTGGCCTTGAACTAATGATCCTCCTGCCTCAGCCTCCTGAGTTGCTGGGATTACAGGCATGCACAACCATGCCCAGTCTCCTAGATTTTCATGAGTGATTTTTTAGCATAAGTATGTCCAAAATATTCCTCAAAACATACTTATGCTAAAAAAAAAATCCATTGTAGCTGGGCATGGCGGTGCAAATTTGTAATCCCAGGATTCAGAAGGCTGAAGCAGGAGGATCACAAGTTCAAGGCCAGCCTGGACTACATAGTGAAACTTTGTCTCCAAAAGGAAAAAGAAAAGAAAAGAGGCGTGAAAGGGATTTAAACCCAGCCCCGATGCTGGTCATTCCTGAAAGCCGACGCCCCCGCGCCCCCCCCCCAACCCCCGGGCCCATCTTTCTCACACCATCACCTCATCCATCCCTCTTGGGACTCCATGATGTGTAGACTGTTGTCTCCACTGTATGGACAAGGCCAAGTTGGCTGGCAGCAGAGTTGTCCCTGAATTTCGGTCTCTGACTGGGTTCCAGTCCATGCCCTTGTGCCCCCCATTTTTCCTCTGATCTGGGGAAGTGGCCAAAGGTTGAGGGCATGAGAGGAAGCAGGTATAATGCAGTGTTCCTCTTTTTGAAGCATCATGATGTATACACAGAATGTACTAGAACTGCTGGTACATGGGCTGGGGTGTAGCTCAGTGGTAGAGCACCCACCTAGCACTGCACCTGAGATAGTGGTCTTCTCGAGTCCTGGGAGGTCCAGGCCTGCCTCTCTGTCTCTTTCTGTCTCTGTCTCTTTCTCCCCTGTCCTCCATTCTTCTTTGTCTCTGGCTGTCCCTCTCTTTCCCTCTGGGGTGGGGATGGAGCTGGGTGAAGAGTTTGGAAATACTCCACCTCTCCCATCCCACCCCACTCTGCCCCTGGGTCTTATAGTATCATTGGGAAGCTCATGAAGGGAAAAGTTGTGCATAAAAGTGGGCATAGGATTCAACATAGTTCAGTGGTGAAGAGCATTTTGAAAGTCATAGAAACAAGTAAAAAATGAATATAAATTTCCCCAAATTATGACTTCAGGGCAGTAGGAGGACCAGGGTCAGGGAGAGGGCAGGTGTGTGGGGAGGAAAGTGAACAGACAGGGGCTCAAATGAGGAAGAAGTGACATGAGCATGCTATGTAGAAACGATGAGGCAGAGAGACAGAATCCGTAGCTGAATTTTTTTCAGTTGAAAGTCCTACATCTGTCTTCCTGGGTGGGGAGGAGGGAATAGGCAGGGCCCTGCCGTTGCTTATAACATCACACTGAACTACTTTGTTCTTTAATTAAAGTGCAAATATAACTCGGATTTTAAAAATTAAAACTAAATTTCAGCCAGATGTGGTGGCACACACCTGTAATCCCAGCAACTCAGGAGGCAGAGGCAGGAGGATCCCAGTCAGAGGCCAGAGGCAACCTGTGTGGCTTAGCGAGACACTATCTCAAGATTTAAAAAAAAAAAAAATTCAAAAAAGGGCTAGGGGTGTAGCTCCGTGGGAGAGTACTTGCAAAGTATGTGTGAGGCTCTGAGTTTAACCTCCCAAGTATTGCCAAAAATAAATAAATAAATTTTTAAAAAGGAAGACCTGTGTTGAGACTGTCACTCAAGTCAGACAGCCAGCTCACCCTGGGGCTGCATTGTCCTCTCCTTTCCAAAGCCACCTGCTTTGGTCCTTCTGGCCCCTGCCTGAGAATGAAGCCCACCTGCCCACGGTGAGAGCAATGCACCTCACATTGGAATCAGAGCAGTTCAGCTCTAAAGCTTGTCCCCCAAACCAGAAGAGAAGACGCAGCTGAATGTTGAGGGCACACAGCTAGTGAGAGACCCCAAGTGCCCTCGTTATCAGCTATGGAACACATCACCCCAAAATACAGAGGCTGGAGGTCACATTTATTATTTTTCATGAACTGATGGCTAGCTGGAAGTTAGCTGGTCCAGGCTGGGCTCAGGTGGTCCAGGCCGGTGGGTTTTCAGGGTGCTGGCAGGTGTAGGCTGGCGTCATCTGTAATGACATCCTCCATCTGGCTAACTACAGCTACTTCTCACAACAGAATTCCAAAGAAGGGAGCAAATGGATCAAGGCCCCGTAAGTCCCAGACTCAGAACAGTCACACTACCACCTCCATCACATGGTGATGTTGTTGTTGTTGTTAGGTGTTAGGTGCCGTCGAGTCGGTATCTGACTCACAGCGACCCTCATAGGGTTTTCAATGGCTGACTGTTTCAGGATTGACTTGGGAGTGGATTGCCAGGTCCTTCTCCCATTTTTGCGGTGCTGGGAATTGAACTCGGGACCTCAGAGACTGCAGTGCAGCACTCTACCAACTGAGCTAAATCCCAGCCCTATTACATGGTGATAAGGAGTGGATAAACTCCATTTCTTGATGGGAGGAGCTGCACAGTATTATTGCAAAGGGCACAGACGGGGGTTTGTGAAGAATTTGGGCTACAATTGCAACCCCTCTATTACACCTACTGGAAACATCCTTCTCTCCGAAGAGGTCAGATCTGACCTAAGAGTAACAGGGGACAGACTACCGGGTCATCTGCCCAGCCTGACCAACTTTTCTACAAGTAGAACTGAGCCCAGGAGGCCTCCAAGGGTGCATTCCATACAAGCCCACATCCTAGGGAGGAGAAAATGGAGACATGTTGTGGGTGAGAACTGGCCCAAGGCCACAGGTCCTCCAGGCCTCCCAACCCACTCTCCTCCTGTGAACCAAGCCATGGGAGGCTCAGGAAGCATGACAAGGGCTGAGTCACAGATGTTCTCCACAGGGAAGAGGAAGAAAATTCCACTGAGTTTAGGCCACTGAAAAAGGGAGATAAGCAAAAGTAGACATAGGAACTATTAATTCTGGCTAATTCCATTAGCCCAGGATCTACCAGTATATTTCTGAGTAATATTTCACCCACTGCCTTTGTTCTACCAGCAGAAATAAGAAATAAGATTTCAATACTGAGGCACACAAGTTGAACACAGGACCCACTCCTACCCATATATGAGATGTCAATCTCATTCCAACAGGTGACCTGGGTTGGAATTTGGCTAGTGCCCTTGACTCCCCTTCTGTACAAATCCAATCTGCAAACAGATCTCTACTCCACCACCCTTAAATCTAGATTTGCTCTGACTGATGGCGCAGATACTTATGCTTTGAGGCTTGCCCCCCACTTTGTGTTTATATGGCTTCACATCATGTAAATAATCCAAGAAGCCTCAGGGAAGGTGTGTTGCTGAGGTCCAGGACGTGTGAGTGAGGCCATCATAGACCAGCTGATCCCAGTCAAGTCAGCCCAGAGTCAAGTCAGCCCAGAGACAACCCACAGGATTCTGAGTAATACTGTTTGTTTACGCCACTAAATTTGGGGCTGGTTTGTTACACAGCAAAAGGTAACTGGTATAGTATAAAGGTACATCATGTCTACAGAATTCTCTGTAAAAAGCAGGATCAGTTCTAACTCAGGGCATCTTCTGGGAACGGTTCTGGTGGATTCTCTTTCAGAGAGAAGCTCAGTCCCAGGTCAGGAAGGCTCTGGGGATAAAGGTGTGTTGTCACTGCCATACGGACCAGCTCAGAATCTTCTATTAGAAATGAATTTTCTACAATTTAGGACTAATCAAGACTTTTTATTTGCTCTGCCATATTTGATTTGTTTGGGGTTTTTTATTGTTTTTTATTGCTGGTTTGTGGGTTTGTTTTTGTTTCTTAACTTTTTATTATGGAAATGTCAAACAAATCCAAACAAGATAAAATAGTATAATGGACCCCCATGCACTCACCAATATGTAAAGATTTTTAAAATATATAATTGCAATATCATTGTACTCCACCAGATTAATGACTCCTTAATATAATTTGATAGGGAGTCCATGTTCAATTTTCCCTGTTTGGTTTTTTTTTTTTTTTCCAGTACTGGGAAGTTGTACCCAGGGCCTTGCACATGTTAGGCATGTGCACTAGCACTGAGCTGCATCCCCAGCCCCGTTGTTATTTTTCATTCTGAGACAGAATCTCACTAAATTGTACAGGCTGCCTCTGGCCTAGAACTCTCTATCCTCCTGCCTCAGCTTCCCAAGATGCTGGGATTACAGGCATGTGCCACAGTGCCCAGCCCTGGTTGTTTTTTAAATCCCTTTTTTTAGTTGTTCTATTTCAATCCCGAAATGGTCAGCCATTGAAAACCCTATGAGGGTCGCTATGAGTCAGATGCCGACTCGACGGCACCTAACAACAACAACATTTGAATCAAATGCCCAAGAAGGAGGTCCGTATAGTGTACTTGACTGATGTGTCTCAAGTCTTTTTTTATTCTTTCTTCTCCTTAAAGATATAACTCACAGGCCATAACATTCATGCTGTTAAAGTATACGATTCAGTATTTGGGCATCTTGAGGGGGAAGTGCACTCACAAAGTTGTGCAACAATCACAACTAATTCCAGAACAATTTCACCATCTCCCACATAAACCATTCGTTAGTAGTCACTCCCTATTCTCTTCCCCCCACCCCCAGCCCCTGGCAAGCACTAATATTCGTCCTGTCTCTATGGATTTGTTTGTTCTGGAAAGTTCATATAAGTGGAATGATACAATTTGTGGTCCTTTTTACCTGGCTTCTTTCACTTAGCATGTTTTCAAGGTTCATGCATCTATAACATGTTATGAACTAAAAGGTTGTGTCACTCCAAAATTAATGTGTTGAAGCACTAACCCCTAATGGGATGGTATTTGGAGATGGAGCCTTTGGGAGGTGATTAAGGATAGATGAGGTCACAAGGGTGGGGCCCTCATGGTGGGATTAATATTTTATTTATTTATTTGTTTGTTTGTTTGTTTATTTATTTATTTATTTAAAGACAGGCTCACTGTGTAGCCCAGGGTATCCCGGAAGTCACTCTGTAGACCAGGCTGGCCTTGAACTTCTGCCAATCTTCCTGCCTCAGCCTCCCAAGAGCTGAGGTTACAGGCGTGCGCCATCACTCCCAGCCCAAATTTTATCTTTCATCGGACAGTGGTAATTTTAGCCTTGATTTAGTATTTCATTAGATGGTAACTTCCCGTTTCTATCTCGCCATCTACGTTTATTACTGTGATTCTTCTCTAAAGTAGAACTTTCCCTTCTCATCAATTCTCTTATCTTCATCTTTCATCTGCCTATAAAAATCAGGATAAGAGTTTGATTCATTCCCTTTTCTAGTTTTCAGAATGAGCTGTTCCCTGGCATCCTCTGGAGACAAATAACGAGGGTATTTTAGTATCCTTTTGAATTTTTTTTAAGATTTTACAGTTTATTAATCATCTGATTAACTCACCACAATCAACACAGATAAAGTCTCTGCAGAATATTTATTTTTTTTGACAGCACCAGCATTGGCCCCTGCAGTGCTCCTGACTTTCTTCACTGCATTTTTGGATTCTTTGCACTTATTTATTTTTTCAGTACTTGAAGGTTGGACCCAGGGCCTCACACATGCTTTCTAAGCACTCTATCACTTAGCTGCACCCTTAGGCCCTTTTTTACTTTTTAAATTGAGACGGGGTCTTGCTAAGTTATACAAAGCTCCCTCTGGCCTCAAAACTGCGATCCTCCTGCCTCAGACTCTGGGGTTGATAGAATTACAGGTGTGAGCCACAGCGCCCGGCTCTTTGTACTATTATCTTGAGGTCATCTCCCATCCATGCTATGTCTTGTAACTCTGTGGTTGGGTTCATGTTTCTTTGCATAATCCAAGGAATCATAAATCATGCCAAAGCCAGTTGCCTCTCTACACCCAAATGAGTTCTCAACCCAAATTCAAAAATGATATCCAGTGTTGTCCTCTGCATCTTGGCTAATGATTCCCAAATTTCTATCTTAGGTAATGTTGTCTTCCCAGGGTGGAGGATGTTAATGACCATTTATTTCCTCTGAAGTAGTTGATCATGAACTTCCTGGGTAGTTACAGTGTCATTCATGAAGACAGCTGATCCCTCATTGTTTATTTATATGTTTCCAACCACTGTCATTATTTGTAAGTCAGGCTTATTATAACAACTGTGCCGTAAAGTTCACCCTCCAAGTATACATTTTAGAATGAGTTTCAACAATAACATACCAACCCTCATTCAAGGTATAGATCATTCCTATCACCCCCAAAAGTTCCCCAGTGTCCCTTTGTGGTCAGTTTCTTTGTTCCCTGCCCACCTCAGGCAATC
>VMDO01009181.1:0-72179 GCA_007922755.1 Pedetes capensis | reverse complement strand
GGACCCTGCTTAGCTTCCGAGATCTGATGGGATCGGATGCCACAGAGCTACGGCTGCAGGCATATATTCATTCCCCTAAGCGATTTGCCCTGAGCTTGCATTTTTTAAAAAGTCATCTCAGGTTAATTTTGAGAGAATTCCAATGCAATCTTATTTTTTCCCTCCCTCAATTATTATTCTGATCTATAGCTAATCTCCAGATCATTAAGGGTGTTCCAGTAATTGGAAAGAAATCTCCATGTTTTTTTCATTAAGTGCTCATCCAGCTTGTGAAAGATTGCTAAACAAACTTAAGTTGCTGAGCCTTACCTTATTTGACCAAAAGAAATTCAAACTAAGCCTATGAAAATGTGGCTTCATTTGCAATTATATTAGTCAGGGGAAGGGAAATGGAGAGTATAATGTAACAAGGTCATAATGACCCTTTTCATATGGTAAGGTTGATAGTAGTGTGAAACCTCCATATTGGCATGGCCTCTACACACTGCATAGACTTTTAGCCTTGTGGGCTGTCTTACATGAGTGAAACTGTGTTTGTTAATGGCTGTCTTCTGTTGAAGATACAGATTTACTCCTGCTTGCAGGAGACCACAGGCTAAGACATACATTTGCAGCACTTGATGTAGCTTACCTGTTTCACAATTCCTGAGGAGTAAAATAGAACCTGTTTGGGATGGCTGAATTGCCCATGTATCTGTACCATTACCAATTTAGGCTAATATCACTTTAAGCAGATACCAGTGACCCAGAAACACAATGAGCCAGTCATTTCCATCTCAGCTACTGGCACTATCATCTTCTCCACTTAGAAATTTAAAATCATGAGCACCATCTTCCCTCCTTCCTTTTTTTTTTGAACCTCTATTCCTAACCAGACAATAAGCCCTATGGCTTTTATCTCTAAATTTACCTCAAGTGACCACTGATCTTCATTTTCACAGCTATATGTACACAATACACACTGTATGCACACATCACACCTGTACATCACACGTGTACACTGCTATTCAGGTCAGTACTACTTCTCAGCTGGCTTTGTAATGAAAATCAGATTACACAATTACAATGCCATTGCAAGATCTTCATCCTTTTATTCTACTTTTCTTCTCAAATTAGGACTTAATATCACTTGCATACATTTTCCTTATTTATATAGCTCCTTCCTATCTCCTCCTAACCCAACACAGAGTGGAAAAGAAAGGGTGTCCCTGTCTTGATCATCATTTATCTTCTCATACTTATAACAGTAATGGCATCCAGTAGTGCTCAAAAATCATTCTCTGGATAAGAAAGACTGCCTGCGAGATAAGGGTGGTATACAGCTCACCCCTCTATTTCAGATCATTCTGCCTGATATCCCAGTGTTAACTCTTAGCTTTGACAAATGACTGGCTTCCAAATATTGGGCTAGGATTGAACCTCTTTTTGTGCCTTTGGTTTAGCTGTGGCTGGTGCCCTGATTCCGACTATAGACTGACTTCCCCTGTATTTCCCCTGTGCCCTTTTTCCATCATATCTTCACCTGTACAACTCTAGGAAAAATTGCTCTTTGTGTCAGATTTTAGCCTAATCTATTTATGCCTTCCTATCTGTCCTTTCCCTATACAGAAGGCTACTGGTGCACCTTAACAAGGTTGCCATTATAGCTTCTGCTGCCCCAGTCCCCTCCATGGGCCATCCAATACTTGCAAATAATCACTAAACCTTTAAATCCTTTATGTAGCATTCAGTGGATCTCAGGCAGAACATGCTTGGAGAGACTAAGTCAGATGTGTGCCTTCTTCTGAGCACAAGCTCAGGAAATATGTTTCCTCCAAGCTGAGGTTTGCAAGGCTTCAGTGCCTAAAGATAAGCACTTGGTTCATTAAAAATAGCTATTTATTTGTGCTTACTAGGTACAACTATAAATCTGTGGTAAGAATACCATTGCTCAACCCCCAGGGAAAAATTGAGTTGAACTTGAATTATTCCCAATTGTTTTCTCATCCTAAAACTTAGTCATTTGCTTAGAAGTTACAAAAGATTGCATAAAACAGCTGGCAAAATTGTTCTAATGACAGAGATGTGATGTTGAGCACAACTTTGGCTGGCATTTTCAGGATTTTTAAATGCTTGGTTGCAACTGTCAATTCCATAAGGATTTCATGAAGATTAATAATGTAAGAAAAAGGCTGTCTTTCAAGTAACATAGCATAGTGACTGTCAGTACTTTTTCCTGGCAAAATAGGGAAAAAGGAAAGTTCTTTCCTTGTATGTCCATACTTTTTATTTTGTTTCTCTTTTTTAAAAATGCACATTCCTTTTCCATTATATCCTGGAAATTATATACATACATATATACTCAGACATATATGCATGTATGTATGCAACCACATACAGTTCTTTAAAGAAAAGCTGTTATTATGCACAACTGAAATATCTCTGGAAGAGGTGTTTTTGGATTGAGGGGGAATAAATGGACTTTTGAGAAAGTTGAAGGCAATATTTTTGGTGGAGAATAACATTCAGAGAAAGATAACTTGTAGCTAAAAAAGATCTCCCTCTCACTGAAGCAAGTGGGATTTATTCTTTCTCTTTCTCTTTCTTTTCTTTTCCCTTTCCCTTCCCTTTCCCTCCCTCCCTCTCTCTTCTTCTTTCTTTCTTTCTTTCTTTTCTTTCTCCCTCTGTCTCTCTCCTTTCCTTCCTCCCTTCCTTCCTTCTTCCTCCTTCCTTCCTTCCTTCCTTCTTTCCTTCCTTCCTCGTTTTCTCCCTCCTCCCTCCATCTGTCCCTCTCTCCCTTCTTTCTTCTTCTTTTTTTAATTTTTTATTTTTTTGAGACAGGGTCCCACTACGTATCCCAGACTGCTCTGGAACTTGCTGTGTAGCCTAGGCTGGTCTTGAATTTGTGATCTTCTTGCCTCAGCAAGTGCTAGGAGCAGATATATATATATATATATATATATATATATATATATATATATATATTTATTTTTCTTTTTTGCAGTACTGGGGGTTGAACCAGGGCCTCATGCTTGCATGCTTTGCAAGTGTTGGACCACTGAGCTGCTGCCTCCAGCCCATTTTTTTTTTTTTTACTTTTAGCAAGACAGGGTCTCGCTAAATTATGCAGATTGCCTCTTGTCTCCAACTTGCAATCCTACTGCCTCCACCTCCCAAACCACTGGGATTATAGGCATGGGCCACCATGCCTGGCTTGCTAGGATCAGATTTTGATGCACCTAAAACTCTTAGAAGAATAGAAAAGGGAAAATCTTATAACTTTAAATTTATTCAATTGATTCTTATATAGGACCCAAAAGGCATAAGGAATAAAAAATCTAATAAACTTGTGCATTAAAAGACTTTATCAGGAATTTGAAAAGAAAATCTGTAGAATAGGAGGAAATATTTGCATATTAGTTATCAGATAAGGGTCTAATATCCAAAATATAAAAAACTCTTACAATGTAACAGCAGCAACAAATGAAAACAATTCAATTAAATCCTTGCAGGTCTGCTAGTTGTACACAGAAGGACATGAAGCTTTAGAGAAATTGGTTCCTACAGTGGGTCAGAGGCTGGTGCACTGAAGCCCCACTCTCCTTAGCCTCTCCTCAGTTGGTGCTTGAGGGGCACCAGTGGAGAAGTGCTTAAATGCTCTCAGTCCTATGAATGGTTTCCTAGCCTGATTGTGACATCCAAGTATGGCCAGCTCTCAGATGGAAATCTGTGAAAAGCCCAATCATGCCAATGTTGTTAGGTGCCATTGAATCACTGTCCTACTTACAACGACCCTATGTACAAAAGGTGAAACAGTATTGTTGTACTTCTCTGCTTTATTCATAGGATTTTCAGTGGCTGATTGTTTTTTGGGAGTGGATTGCCAAGTACTTTTCCCAAGCCTACAGCACGTGGTGTTCCCAGGCAGTCTCCCATCCAACTGCTAACCAGGCCCCACCTTGTGTAGATTCCAAGATCTGCCAGGATTGGACCCCACAGTGGTAAGGCTGTAGGTAATTAATGTCAATAGAGTATTTGATAACACAGTATTTGTTAAGTGACTATCTATCTTGGAGCCTCAGTTTCCTTTTCCATAAAATGGAAGTGAGGAAAATGGGCTTGGAACTTCTAGAGCCCTTTACTGCTCAACACTGGTGGCTTTCAGAATTTTTCTCTATTTCCAAGCTAGTCATTGTGAGATTGAGGGCAGACATTTCCTAAACAGTTCCAGGGTGCTTTTGTTAAAATTGCAATGCTATTCATTTCCCCCATGACTTTAGGTGTCTTGGCTGGACCCAGAAGCCACAGATCTCAGAAGGCAGAGAAGTGATGCAGGAGATGCCCCACTTACTTCCTCCAGTTGTAGAGCCCAGGACACTTGGCCACTTGCCCAGCTACAGAGGTCAGAGTGGAGTTGAGAGAAGCAAACATAGTAGGCACTCAGAAATTAGCCATTACTACTATATACTAAAATATGCATGAATAAACAACGCCTTAAAATTGAAAAGAAAAAAGAGAAAGTTTAATATTTTTGTGTTACCTGAAAACACAATGACATGAATGTAATGACATGAATGTAACTCTGTTAATAACTCTAGAACTGCCATCAGGCACAGTTGAAGTATTCACTGGAAAGAGGGTATCTGAGGAGGGCAAACCTGGATGGGATACATCCTTGCCACTAAAGGTGGGGTCCACAGACCAGTACCCTTAGCATTATCTGTGAGTATGTTAAAATGTAGAATCCAAGGGCCCTGCTCCAAAGTTACTGAGTCAGGATCTGCCCGCTAATACCTCCAAGTGATTCCTACTCATACTTAAGTTCAGGATACACAGCTAAGTTAGCCATGCCACAGGATGTCTAAGAGTTATAGAAAAAGAACTACTATATGCTTCTTGGTCCTCTAAGAAGGAATAAATGTTATATAGCTTTGCCAAAGATTTCTGTCCTCAGGTGAGTATTTTCTTGAGGTTTCATGTTATGTAGTTCTAGTATTTTAGGGAAAGGGGTAAGCTAATATATCAATCTGCATTTTAACAAGGTCCTCAGTAATCTTTCTATGCATTCAGTTCAAAAGATTTGAAGACATGTAGCTAAGGTAGCCAGAAACCAATGAGCTAGGGAAATTCTTGTATAAAAAAATGACAAAACTACTAAAATCATTTGATTTTGGTGGGGAGGTCTAGTGATCAACAGATAAGCCTACTTTTTTCCTGTCAAAAAGAATACAAAAGTGGGAACATTAACTCAATACAAAAGTGGGAACAAAAGTGGGAACTCTGCCAACATGGCTAATAAAAATTTTCTGTAATGCCATAGTGTAATTTGCCATCACAAAAGACAAGGTGTTTTGCTTCAAAATCCCTCATTTTTATCACTGTGGGCTTTTTCACCCTAATGACTGAAGTCTGTGCTTCAAATTCTGCTTTCTGCCCTACCTTGTGCTTTTTTCCCAGTTTAAATGGGATATGTATGTTCTCTCTTTCTAACATACGTGGCAGTGGTATCAATGGGATAACACTTGTGAAAATGCTCTGAAAAATGTAAATGTTGTAAATTATTTTTATAACTTTTGATTTAGTTGGCTTCCTTTTCCTTTGTTCTAATAATGGAGATCAATTGGCACTCATGATCCTTACTTCCTAAAGAGTTTTCTCCATTTTTATGTGTGTGTATGTGTGCACGTGCACAGACACAGGAGAAAAGTAAGATTCTGAAGTTCCAAGTGTTATCATAGGGGTAGTAGTAGCAACAGGCTATTATTTATTCATACTTTTAAAATCTTCACATTGAGCTTTTCCATTCTACCACGTGGTTGGCAATGTTTCCCAAACACTACTACTTGAAGTTATAATCACTTACATTTTACTTTTGCTCCCAGACCACCTGTATCTCTGCTCCATTCTTGAACACACAGTGGAGACTGTTTCCTTCATGAAACCTTCCTGTGCAAGCCTTTGGATGGTTTCTTTTTCACAACACACAGAGCTAATTTTGTCATTAACATTTCAGGAAATACCCACTGGCATTTTAAGTGAAGGACAAATTAGAAAACTCTGCTGTTTTTAGTTACTCTTTTCTCCCAAACATAAAAAGAAATCACTATCAAATTATCCCAGTCACATTTTTACTTTTTCAGCTCCCAAAACTATTGTCATTGTTCTTTCAAATTCTCTATTCCTAACCCTGTAGACAGGAATTATGCCATTGGAACAACAATGGGGAAAAAAACTGAAGCACTTTGTACTCAGAGAAGAATAAATTCTATGAGGCACAATGAGAATGACTACCCTTAGCACTTGGTACATGCTTCTGTTTTGTTTAAAGTATGCAAATCTATGTTGTACCTGCACAGTTTTGCTCATAGTAAGCAGTTAATGGAAGGTGGTTGGTCAACTGGTTGATGAAGGAACTGTTCATTCAACTAAAATTATACGTAGGGAATATACTCTTTCTTTTTTGTCTATTTTAAAAGCTATCATTTTATTAATTTTTAAATCTGTGCCAAATACTCTGCTAAGCACATTGAATGCATTATCTAGTTCCATCTCTCCATCCTAATGATTCTAGGAGATAATGACCATTACAATACCTGATTTACCAGAAAGGGAACATATTGGACTATGTTAAGAACTAGTTAGGTTTCTACACTGAGTATGAATTAAGGATTAATTAATTTAGTCTTAAGTAGCTAATTATTGTTGTTGTTGTTGTTGTTAGGTGCTGTCGAGTTGGTATCTGACTCATAGCGACCCTCACAGGGTTTTCAATGGCTGACTATTTCGGGATTGCCTTGGGAGTGGATTGCCAGGTCCTTCTCCCATTTTTGCGCTGCTGGGAATTGAACTTGGGACCTTAGAGACTGCAGCGCAGTGTTCTACCCATTGAGCTAAATCCCAGCCCTAAGTAACTAATAGAATACATTAAAACATGTTTTTTATTTTATCAGGTAAAACTTCCCAGCATAAAACTAATCCACAATTATTCAGCCTTTATAGTGTGCCAGGCACTATGTTGTGATTTAAATAATTATGTCATTTAATTCTAATTATTGGTGAATGCAGGTCTATATAATAATAATAATAATAATAATAATAATTATTATTATATAATAATAATAATAATAATAATTATTATTATTATTTTGCTATACTGGGAGTTGAACCCAGTGCTTCATGTTTGCATGATTTTCAAGTGCTGTACCACTGAGCTGCATCCCCAGCCCATTTTTTTTTACTTTTTGAGGCGAGGTCTCACTAAATTACACAGGCTACCGCTGGTCTCAAAATTATGATCCTCCTGCCTCTGCCTCCTGCGTCGCTGGGATTACAGGCATGCTCCACTGCACCTGGCTGAGGACTATATTATTAATCGTCCCTTTTGTTGTTGTTAGATGCTATTTAGTAGGGGTCTGAGTAATGACCCTCATAGTTTTCAGTGGCTGACTATTTCAGAATTGTTTTGGGAATGAGTTTCCACATCCTTCTCCCATTTTTGTGGTGCTGGGGATTGAACTCAGGGCTTCAGAGAGTATATAGTGGCACTCTACCAACCAAGCCCCCTTTTAGGATTATAAAAACAGTTATTGTAGAGTCAATGACCACGGCAGGCTTTGCAATCAGAACTGAGTACTTAACCTCTGTGGCTTGATGCTTCATGTTTCTATGCGTAATTCTCCAGGGAACCAGCAACACTGGCACAGAGCCCCCATCTACCACCCAAGTTTTCCTGAAACATCTAATTTGAATTCACCTTTTTCTCTGGATGAGGAAAGAACCAAGGAAGTATTGACAGATAACTGTGACCCTTGTGACTTGTAGGACAATGGAACAAATGAATGTCCTCTAGAGAAAATTATTCTCATCTGTATTTATATAATAAATGTAATGCATTTGAATCATTCTGAAACCATCCCTATCTCGTTGGTCCATGGAAAAATTGTTTTCCATGAAACCAGTCCCTGGTGCTGAAAAGGTTGGAGACCACTGTTCTAAACCCTTAATCTGATGGCATAGGGTCCTCTCAATTTTACAGAGTATAATCTGATTTACTGCTTTAAATGTTAATCTCATCCAATATAGAAAGATGCAGAATAGTGTTTGAATAGAGCTTGACTGAGTATCTGGGCACTACAGTTCAGCCATTTTGACTCATAAACTAGCCATCACATCTGGTAACAAGACTACACCAAATGTAACAAACTTTAAGAATTTTTGTTAGTCAAGTTTTAAATGAGAAGTACCTCATTCAGACACATCACTAACATCCTCTTCTCTCCTTGTTCCATTCCACTATTTATTTTATTTTTTGCTGTTGTTGATGTCAATGTCATTGTCCCCTACTTTCTGACTGTGGCCAAGATTAGAGATATAGGCTCTGAGGAAGGACAAGATGCTGTTTGCACTGAGTTCTTAGGAATTTATCTTCTATAAAGACGTAATGATGTTACTCTTCTGCTTCCCCTGCGGCTTTTGTACCTTTTCATTTTGAGTTCAGCAGCCACAATGAAATTAAGATGATGGATATGAAATGGAAATTTTCTGGGTCAGATAAAATTGTCCTCTTTTCAGTGGTTTATATTTTTATTTTAGTAAATATACATTTAGCAGTCTTAGGTAGCAGAACTGATGCTTATAATTTTGCCTCTAACAAAGGAAGAGACAAATACTATAATTATATAAAGCATAAATCAAATCACCTAATTAAATGCAGAGAGAAAATCTGCAATAATTACCAAGGTATAGGCCAGTTAACAATGCACAGTAAAAGGAGCCATAATTTTAAGAAATATACCAATGTCTGATTTATCAAGAGGTAAGTGCAAAAAGTGTATTTTTTACTTAAAAAATATGGGGTTTGTCTATACTAAATTAGCCTCAAATGACTTCCCAGGTGTCAGATTGTAGACTTTGCTCTATTTCTTTAGAAAATAGAAAAGAATATTTGAATTGTTTGTTCTAGGTGAAAAGAACATTAATACTTAATTGTGGTAACTTAAATTATTCTTTGTTCATACCCAAACTCTAGGAACCCTATGTGATTACAACTGCTTCATGATATCCATATTATGTGCAAACACTCAGCTCTCAGATATTTGGTTCATATAATTTTCTTCATCACCATACTTGATATATGGCTTGTCCTGAATGCTCCAGTTATTTCCCATGAGGGCTGCCTTTGCCTGCCCAAGAAGACTCTAAGTCTATGAGAAGCTGAGATTGTGCCTTCCATCTTTACCCTCTTCCAATTTCTATGCCATTTACATAAAGCAACAATCTCTCTCTCTCTTTCTGTGTGTGTGTGTGTGTGTGTGTGTGTGTGTGTGTGTATGCTACTCTGCTTTGTGCCAGGGAAGATCCAGGCCCCTCTCCAGAATATTTCTAGAAACATCTTAGAGCTTGCTTTATGGCACTATGAAAGGTACTAACCCAGCTGGATTCTTACTTTTTTTTTTTTAACAGTACTGGAGGTTGAACCCAGGGCCTTGAACTTGCATGTTTTGCAAGTGCTGTACCACTGAGCTGCACCCTCAGTCCATTTTTTTTAACCTTTTGAGACAGGGTCTCGCTAGATTATGCAGATTGCCTCTGATCTTGAACTTGCGATCCTTTTGCCTCTGTTTCCCAAGTCCCTGGGACTATAGGCCTGTGCCACTGCGTCAGGCTGACATTTTTTTTTTTGACAGTACCCAGGGCTTCATGCATATGAGACAAGTGTTTTACCACTGAGATATACCCTCAACTCCTTACTTTTTTAATTTTGAGACAAGGTTTACTAAATTGTGCAGGCTGCTTCTGGCCTTGAACTTGTGATCCTCCTGCCTCAAACTCTCCAATCCCTGGGATTACAGGCGTGTGTCATGGTGCCTGGCAAGAAAGGGCAATTATCAAGATCAAGACATCTTAAATAAAATTCTGTGTTAGTAACTCAGATTACATCCTACATTCCTCACACCCTTTGAATCTTTGTCTTTTTAAACTGCTAAAGAAAATTCCATTGAGAATTTTTACCTTTCCTCATTTTCACAGCAGATATTCCAGGGCTTCTATTATTTTCCCCAATCCTATCTGCTCCTGCTTAGTGGGTACTCTTAGCTATAACTTCACTGAAAAGATGGCTAACTCCAAGCAATTCCTTCTCGATTCTCTACTTTCCACCTCAGAGTCTTCCTGTATCTTCCCTCTGCCTTGGCTTGATCCTGTCCTTTATACCTTTTCCCCAAATCTTGCTCTTCACTCTTCTTGCCTAACTCATTTTATCGCTCTTCCCCTATAAATTTACTTATTCCACTACTGTCCTTAAGCCCATTCAGTGCATCTTTCTGAGGGCTGGCAGTCTTACTAATTATGAATTAACTTATTAATTATATTTCCTACCCTCTTTCAATTATTCCCAATCCAATATATGTTCTGCAATTTTTTTTTTACTAAAATTGCTCTTTAACAATTTCTAGTGACTTCTTATTACCAAATCAATGATTATTTTTCTGTCACTAGCCTTCTGTAGTTCTCTGCAACATAATAAGCTGTTTGGAATTATCCCCTTCTTACAATTTATTCCCCTTTCAGTTTCCCTAAAATATACTCATCTCCTGGAACTTTTCCTACTCCATTTTTCAGTACTTTTTCTGCCTTCTTCACCAGCTCTTCCCTCAGTTTTGCAATCTAATGGAAAGAACGCTGGTTGGTAAGACAATCAAATCCCAATTCCAGTCTTTACACATTTCTTCAACCGAAAATTGCCTTCTCTGTAAGGTGAGGGTTGGGCCACATCATTGGATTTTTGTTATGTTCTACAAAGTCTTAAGGATTCCCTTCAGATTTCTCAGCTACCAGCATGATTTCCATCTCTGTTCCAACAGCTACCTCTAACCTGGTTTGTTCATTCAGCCTCATAATATATTTCCATCATTAATGAAAGATGAGTCTAGAAGTAAAGTACCTTGGCCAAGTGAGACCAATGACTACTAAACTGAAATAGAACCCATTTCCTGAGATTAAGTTTGAGGGGGGAAAATATATCATGAATCAAGACAAAAGGGATGCTGTACATATCATCTATTGGGGTGAGATTCAATATGGTAGCTGTAGTAGTTAGCTTTTGTGTTCTTGTGATCAAAACACCTGATGAAAATAACTAAAGGGAGGAATTGTTCATTTTGGCTCACAGTTTCAAGTCAGTCCCCAGTGTGACTGGCAAAGAGAGCCTAGGTAAAACCTTCACACTTCTACCCCCAGTGATCTACTTCCTAGTCTTAGGTCCATCCTCCTAAAGTTCCACAGCCTCCCACAACAGCACCACCTGCTGGGGACCAAGCATTCAAACACATGAGGCCCTGGGGGACATTTTATATTCAAACTCCTTGGGAGATGGCAGGAGCTGCTGGACTAGCATAAGAGTTTTCCATTGAAGTCCTACCATTCACCCCTCGGGCCACTTCTGGTTCTACAGAAATATGGAGTAGTGTTTCATCCTGCAGTACTTAGGGTCAGTATGAGTTGGATCTGACTGGATGACAGCACCTAACAACAATAGTGAGGGCTTATTTATCTGAATAGAGAAGGAGAGGGAGAGATGGAGAGTTAGATGTCTGATTAAAATTATGGTAAATGCTTTACTGTCTCATGTTATGGTGTTAAACACTTTCTTTCTCCAAATCCTCTTGTTTTTTAAATAAAGAATACACACACACATAAAAACTCAGTACCTATTTTCTGGAGTTGGTGTGAGGATTATGTGAGATAATATTTTTAAAGCACTTAGCACAGTACTTGACACACTGAGAGCAATTAAAACATGTATTTATTTTTAGTACTTTCTTTATGGCATCGAGGAAATGTCAAAATACATTTTGGCTCATAGAGTGACCTGGCCACAGAAGTACTTAAATATATTAACAGCTTCATTTCTACTGACTGAGTTTGCAAAGTAAAGACATAGCAAATCAGTTCAATAAGCAGGAAGGCACTGGGAGAGGCAAAGTTTAGCTGTGAGGACTACTCTCTTACATTAAAAAAAAAGTGGAAAAAACATCACTGCCTTACTCTAATTTAGCTCCTTTTGAAAGCTAGAGTGCTTAGGAGTTATTCTCTGAAATATATGTGAACTTTTTGGAAGCCTGAGCACAAAGTTTCTATCTGGAAAGCAGAAAAGATCATATTTCCCTAATTCCAAAGGCACACTTCCTCCCTGCAGTGAAATTCTTCGTTTTATACGCATCTTGCTGGCTAGGAAGATAATACTTGTGATTGCTCCCATATTTATTTCCCGTGCAAATTGCTGTCAGGACACCCCAGTACTGTGTAGTGAATCATTATTTTGCCATGCCACAAATATCAGTGGCACCTAGCTGATTTCACTTAAATACAAAGAAAAAAAACCCCCCAAATCTCAAAGCAAGCATTAAATGTCCCGGGAATTCCTATAACAGGCATGGTCTTTTTATAGAGGGGAAACAGCAGCAGACTGCAGTGCAGCTTTGGCTGCTTTCCTGATTTTCTAGTTTAGGTTTAAAGGCATTTCTGCTATTGCTAAACATTTAACTGTAAAAGACAAAGAATAGGAGAAGGAGCAGTGCCCATGACCACCTTCCTTAGGCTCTAGCACTTCATGAAGTTGAGCACCAAGCTTAACACCAATGCCCTTATCCACAAAAGATGCTGAGTGCATTACACCTTTCTCTGCTAAAGCCGGTGGTGACAATTAATGAGGGATATGCTAAAATGTAAAAATTCCTTACCATTAAGTGCATCCTCACTCCCATTTTATAAGCTAGATAGGGCAGGATTATTCTCCTTATAACAGATGAAAATACATTGTGATTTATAGAAGTGAAGCAACTTGTTCATGATCACAAAGGCGTGAAAAAACAGAGCTACAACTCAAAAGCAAGGAAGGATATTTGTGAAGCTGGAGCTTTTCCCACTAAAGCGGTCATGTCTACAGGAAAATCCTGTGAAAATAAATAGGCTTCTATAAATAGACTTCTGCCAGATCATGATAGAATCAGTCGTGAGACCACTTTAGACATTTTGCTTTCTTCCTGGGATGTTCTTCAACATCCAGGACCCTCATGCCACAACACAGAATTGTCCATGATGACTTATTCCATCTAACACCCTCTCTTTTTTGCTCTACTTCCTGGAGTGCCGAATGAGCTCTCATTCAGTTCTGCACTTCTAGCCAAATAAGGGGCTGTACAAATGATGATAATGGCTTAGTGCATTTCCTATTCTGGTGTGTGCACTCCTTTTGCAATAGGAACTAACTCTTAGGTGCATATGCTTTAACCTAATGTGATGGACATTGGAGGCACCATGGTATAGCACACAATCTACTTAAGTACAAGGCTGGTTGTGTTGGGTGCTCTTTGGTGGGCATGCTCTTGGCTGCTTCCTGTCTATATCATCTTTCCGTCTTCTCCTTCATATCATGCCAACTACTTCCAGAACATTAAAGAATAGTCCACAAACAATTAGAAACTGATCAAGTAATCTTAGTCCTAATTCAGCCATTTGCCAGCTTTGAGATTGTGGGGAGTTATTTTCTCCCTAGGCTTCAGTTTGTTTACTAGTAAAAGTAGAAGATTCAACTAAGGCAATCATTTTATTAGCCTTATCACATTTTTAAATGTAATATAATGCAGATCCTCAAACATGAAACAGATAAGCATGATTCTCTGCTGATGGGAAAGAGAGATAAAGAAATCCCAGAGAGCCTCCCTTTCAATCCCAGAGTCTTCTGAGATTTCATAATTGGCCCTCGTGAATCTTCAAAATACAGAGAAAGATCTTGCATATCTTGCAAGAAAGATCTTGCATATAAAATGGGAGACTCAAAACAAGTGAGTCTTTTATGGAATTTAGATGCTAATAAGCATTATTTTTCCTCATCTTATTTACCTTTTTTGTTATTGCATTGATCTGGGCATGTCTTAAAGAAACTCTATGTCTGTCTCTTTCTCTTTTGCTCTTCATTTCTTTTTCTCTTCATCAAAAGGGTAATGTGGTGAAAAGGAAGGAGGTGGCTATAAAGAATAAAGTAGTAGACATGTATGAAAGAGATTTTGACACATATATTTGTGCATCCATTTGGTGTTGTTAGGTACCATCAAGTCGATGTATGACTCATAGTGACCCTAGGGAGAATAGGCAAAACACTATTGTTAGTGCTTCTCTGCTATTCATAGGGTTTTCAATGGCTGAGTATTTTTTGGGAGTGGGTAACCAGGTCCTTCTCCCAAACCTATACCTGGTGTTTCCAGGCTGTCTCCCATCCAAGTACTAACCAGGCCTGACCCTGCTTAACTTTCTAGATCTGGTAGGATCAGATGCCACAGTGTACAGCTGTAGGCAAGGTGTAGCCCAGGCTGGCCTCGAACTTGAGATCCTGTTGCCTCATTTTCTTCAGCAAGTTGATTACTGGCATGCACCACCACAGCCCGTGTCCATTTAGCAGAAATTTATTAAGTTGATTGTAGATGGTGTGGTTGAGAATTAAAGATATTGCAAGATCCTTTTCTGGCTCTTTGGGATGTTAGGATACAAGATGTGTGGACCAATCACTAAAACACAAGGTAAAACTGACAAGAGATTTATGTGTGCTTCTGAAAGAGTACTGAGATAACCCAGCAGAAAAGATGAGAAAGTGAGAGGGAAAGAGAGGGAAAGAAGGAGGCAAGGAGAGAGAGAAAAGCTAAGGAGACAAAGACATTGAGAGATTCCCCCTAAACCACAGGTAGCAAATTTCATATGAACCCTAAATAACTGGAGCCTGCAGCTGTACCACTGGGGTGGCGGATCCTGGCAGATCTCAGAAGCTAAGCAGGGTTGGACCTGGTTAGTACTTGGATAGAAGACCACCTGGGAATGCCAGGAGCCTTAGGCTTGGGAGAAGGACCCAGTAACTCACTCCCCCAAACCAATCAGCCATTGATAATCCTATGAATAGCAGAGAAGCACTAACAATAGTGTCTCATCTGCTATACATAGGGTCACTATGAGTTGGATGCCAATTTGATAGTACCTAACAACAACAACCCCCACACGTCTGTCAGTTTGCCACACTGTCGGGTCTTGTGTGTTGTGATGAGGCTGAGAGCTCTGCCACTGTAACCTCAGACATGAGCAAGGTTACCCATGGTGGACAGCTTTTCAGCTGAGCTTCCAGACTAAGACAGACTAGGGAGTAGAACCTGGCGAACCACTCCCGAAACAACTAGCCATTGAAACCCTATGAATGGCAAAGAAACACTGTCAGATATAGTGCTGGAAAATGAGCCCCCAGCTTGGAAGGCACTCAAAAGACTACTGGGGAAGAGTTGCCTTCTCTAAGTAGAGTCTACCGTGATGACGGAAATGGAGTAAAGCCCCAGGGTGCTCAACTTGCTGATGTGGCACAACTCAAAATGAGGAGAAATAACTGTAAACATCCATTAATAATTGGAACATGGAATGGACGTAGTATGAATCTAGGACAATTAGAAATTGTTAAAAGAGAAATGGAGCACAAAAACATTGACATTCTAGGCATCAGTGAGCTAAAATGGACTGGCATAGGCCATTTTGAGTCAGACAGTCATATGGTCTACTATGCTGGGAATGATAAACTAAAGAGAAATGGGGTTGCATTCATCATCAAAAAAGACATTTTAAGATCTGTCATGAAATACAATGTTGTCAGTGGTGGAATAATATCCATACGCCTACAAGGAAGGGCGGGCTGGGGTTTAGCTCAGTGGGTAGAGCGCTGCGCTGCAGTCTCTGAGGCCCCGAGTTCAATTCCCAGCACCGCAAAAATGGGAGAAGGGCCTGGCAATCCACTCCCAAGGCAATCCCGAAGCACTCAGCCATTGAAAACCCTCTGAGGGTCGCTATGAGTCAGATACCAACTCGGCGGCACCTAACAACAACAACAACAAGGAAGGGCAGTTAATATGACTATTATTCAAATTTATGCACCCACCACTAAGGCCACAAATGAAGAAAGGGAAGACTTCTATCAGCTTCTGCAATCTGAAATAGATCAAACTTGCAATCAAGACATACTGATAATCACTGGTGACTGGAATGCAAATGTTGGAAACAAAGAAGAAGGCTCGGTAGTTGGAAAATATAGTCTTGGTGACAGAAACGAAGCTGGAGATCACATGATAGAATTTTGTCAGACCAATTACCTTTTCATTGCAAATACATTTTTTTCAATATCAGAAACTGAGACTCTACACATAGACTTCGCCAGATGGAACATACAGGAATCAAATTGACTACATATGTGGAAAGAGACAATGGAAAAGCTCTGTACAAAATGTCAAAACAAGACCAGGTGCTGACTGTGGATCAGACCATCAACTTCTCATATGCAAGTTCAGACTGAAGCTGAAGAAAATTAGAACAAGTATACGAGAGCCACAGTATGACCTTGAGTATATCCCACCTGAGTTCAGAGACCACCTCAAAAATAGGTTTAATCCATTAGACACAAATGACAGGAGACCAGAAGAGTTGTGGCATGATATAAAAGATATCATTCAAGAAGGAAGCACAAAGTTCTTAAAAAGAAAAGAAAAAAAGAAAAGACCAAATTACATGTCAAAAGAGACACTGGACCTTGCCCTCGAACCTCCAGCAGCTAAAGCAAAAGGAAGACTTGATGAAGTTAAGGAACTAAACAGAAGATTTCAGAAGGCAGCTTGAGAAGACAAAAACAAATATTATAATGACATGTGCAAGGAGCTGGAGGCAGAAAACCAAAAGCAAAGAACACGCTCTGTGTTTCTCAAGCTTAAGGAAGTAAAGAAAAAAATTCAAGCCTTGAGTGGCAATAGTGAAATATTTTACAGCGAAAATATTATGTGATGCAGGAAACATCAAAAGAAAATGGGAAGAATACACAGAGTCATTATACAAGACAGAATTGGTAGATGACCAACCATTCCAAGAGGTTGCATATGAAGAGGAACCAATGGTGTTGAAGGACGAAATGGAAGCTGCTTTGAAAGAACTGGTGAAACACAAGACTCCAGGAATTGATAGGATACCAATAGAGATGTTTCAACAAACAGATGCAGCACTGGAGGTGTTAACATGTTTATGTCAACAGATTTGGAAAACAGCTTCTTGGCCAAGTGACTGGAAGAGATCCATATTTGTGCCTATTCCCAAAAAAGGGGATCCAACTGAATGTGCAAACTATCAGACAATATCATTAATATCACACACCAGCAAAATTCTACTAAAGATCATTCAGAAGAGAATGCAGCAATACATAGACAGGGAATTACCGGAAAATCAAGCGGGATTCAGAAGAGGGCGGGGAACTAGGGACATCATTGCTGATGTCAGGTGCATATTAGCTGAAAGCAGAGAATATCAAAAAGATGTCTATCTATGTTTTATTGACTATGCAAAGGCATTTGATTGTGTGGATCATAACAAATTATGGATAACACTTAGGAAAATGGGAATACCAGAACACCTAATTGTGCTCATGAGAAACCTGTATGTGAACCAGGAGGCAGTTGTTCGAATAGAACAAGGAAACACTGCGTGGTTTAAAATTGAGAAAGGTGTGTGTCAGGGCTGTATACTTTCACCCTATCTCTTCAATTTAAACGCTGAGCAAATAATCCGAGAAGCTGAACTTTATGAGGAAGAACGCGGCATCAAGATTGGAGGAAGACTCATTAACAACCTGTGTTATGCAGGTGACACAACTCTGCTTGCTGATAGTGAAGAGGATTTAAAACATTTACTGATGAAGGTGAAAGATCATAGCCTTCAATATGGGTTAAGACTGAACATCAACAAAACTAACATCCTTATTACTGGGTCAGCATGCAACTTCACAATAAATGGAGAAAAGATTGAGGTTGTCAAAGATTTTGCTTTGCTTGTCTCTATAATCAGCACCCATGGAAGCAGCACTCAAGAAATCAAAGACGCATTGCTCTAGGAAAAGCTGTGGCAAAAGGTCTCTTTAGAGTATTGTAAAGCAAAGATATCACATTGAAGACGAAGGTGCGTCTGACTCATGCCATGGTATTTTCAGTCGCATCATATGGTTGTGAAAGCTGGACATTGAACAAGAGAGACAGATGCTTTTGAATTGTGGTGCTGGAGACGTCTATTGAATATACGATGGACTGCCAAAAGAACCAACAAATCTGTCCTAGAAGAAGTGCAACCAGAGAGCTCCTTGGAAGCAAGAAGGGCCAGACTGCGTCTTACATATTTCGCACATGTAGTCAGGAGAGATCAATCCCTGGAGAAGGACATCATGTTTGGGAGAGTGGCAGGTCAACACAAAGAGGAAAACCCTCCACCAGATGGATTGACAGAGTGTCTGCAACAATGGGCTTAAACATAAATAAGATCGTGTGCCTGGCACAGGATCCGGAAGTGTTTCGATCTGGTGTACATAGGGTTGCTATGAGTCGGACTCAACTCGACGGCACCTAACAACAACAACAACAACAAACAACTGGAAGGCATCAATTCTATGTTTATGGTCATTTATGAATAATGACTTGTATCTTAAAAGAGATGAGAAAAAGGGGAAATGTGTGCTTAGATCCAATGAGAGTACTTCTACATCTGAAAATCTTCCCAGCCATCTGTAATATCTCTCCTTGATCTTTGCTACATTCTCATATGGACTTTCTCCTCATAGTATCTGTATTGACCATCTTTATTGATCAAATTTATTAAGTAGTAGTTTGTCTCTCACACAGACCTTCATTTCATTATGCTCTGAGAGTATTCCCCTTTCATGGACCCAGACCTATAAGTGGAATTTTATAGCACAAGAGCCTGATAGCATTTTAATTAACTCAACAAAGCCTTCCTATTACACCTAAGAGCAGGAGTTTGGAGGTTAATATAGTTTCTTTAATTACAATGATATGACCTAATATAGACTCAGATATAGTAACAAGTTAGTAGTCCACATGTTTAATTACCCAGGGTCTCTGCTTACTGAACTCCAGAACCATTAAGGATACTTCTAGATGCAATGCTTTTCCTCATATAGAGAATAAATTGGTGTTTCAAGATATGGGTGAACTTTATCTCATGAGACTGGAATGGTTTTAGTTCCAGAAGAGACTCTAGACCTGTGTTGTCTTCACAATGCATTCTTATCATTGTGAAATTTGGGGATTGTTCAATTAAAGAGAGAAAAGGGGACAATCTATGTAGTTTTCATTTACTGGTTGATTTCCCTCTCCCATACTTAAAGGTCTATAACCATATCATCCTAGCAACTGATCTCATCAGATATTGGAAGTCAAGTATCATTGGGTCTGGTTGGTATTTGGGAGATTGCCTGGGAATACCTGGTACTATAGACTTGGGAGAAGGACTTGGCAGCCCACTCCTGAAACAATGAGCCATGAAAAACATTATGACTAGCTGAGAAGCACTGATAATTCTGGCTGGCATGGCACAGGGTTGGGGAGTGTTTCATTCTGCTGTACATAGGGTTTCTATGAGTCTGACCCAAATCCACAGCAACTAACAACAACTACTTGAGAGATAGGGGAGTACAGGGCAAAGTTTCTCTCTTTTACACCATTTGCCCTTTGGGCTAGATAATTTCCTTTGGGAAGCTGTCTTGTATAGGCTATTTCTGAACATTCTTCTCTTTTCTTTAGATGCCAGTGGCACTACTTATGACAATGAAAAATGTCTCAGACATTGCCATATGTTCCCTGAGGAACAAATTTTCTCCAAGATGAGAACTACGTAATATAAGGAATGGGTGACTCTGGTGTTGGACTGTTTAGGTTTAAGCTAAGGCTTCTCCACCTAGGTGATGTGACTTTGGGTACATTATTTGAATTCTCAGTTTCCGCATATGTGGATTCATGTCATTGCACCTACCATGTAGCATTATTGTGAGAGTCAAAGGATGCAAGATGCTTAGTAAACACTCAGTAAATATGAGCTATTATTCCTACTATTGAGTTTTTCCAAATATCCTACACTTTATGACTTATTTGTACAGACAGAAGAACTACCACATTCAACAGGCCCAGGCAGTTGTCATCTCAGACAATTGCTGCTTATGTCTTTCTAGTGTGACAAAGAACAACTCCACCATAGCATCATAGAAGCACATAGATACACACAGGTTCACATTCTGCTTCTGTTGCCTGTTATTTTGGCCAGGGACAGCTTCTCTTTATTCTTCAGCATTCTCCTTTAAACAATGACATCATCTACTACTTAATGCTACATTTTAAAGGTCAAACCATCTATTACAAGACTGCAAAACAAAACAAAAAACAAAAACCAGTTCTCACCTAACTGCCTGCTTTCCATCCTTCTCATCTTTAATTTTCTCTCCCTTCCCTCCCTCCCACCCTTCCTTTCTGCCTGCCTGCTCCTTCCTTCCTTCCTTCCTTCCTTCCTTCTTTCCTTCCTTCTTTTTTGCATCTGAGTATCAAAAGCTTAATTTTCATTTGTTCTAGTTCTCAAAGAACAGTGATTCTAAACTGCCTGGAGGGCTTGTTAAGTCACAGATAACTAAGAGCCCACCCTCTCTGGAGTTTCTGGTTCAATAGCTCTAGGGCAGAAAATAAGAAATTACATTTCTAACATGATCCCAGGTAATGCTCTGCTGGTCTGGGGAGCACAGTTTGAGAAATAATGTCATAGAATTTCCTGCTACCTTCTAGAATAGTGTTTCCATTTTTTAAATCTTCATACATTTTATTCTTGTTGTTGTTGTTAGGTGCCTTTGAGTCAGGTCCAACTCATAGGGCCCCTATGTACAATGAAACACTACCCAATGCTGTGCCAGGCACACGATCTTTTTCATGTTTAAGCCCATTGTGGTAGCCACTGTACCAATCCATTTAGCTGACGGTCTTCCTTTTTTTAGTCACCCGCCACCCTCTCCAAAATGATGTCCTTCTCCAGGGATTGGTCCCTCTTGATATCATGTCCAAAACATGCAGGATATAGTCTAATTATCCTTGCTTCCAAGGAGCACTCTGGCTGTACTTCTAGGATGGATCTGTTGGTTCTTTTGGCAGTCCATGGTATATTCAGCGTTCATCTCCAGCACCGTAGTTCAAAAACATCAATTCTTTTCACATCTCCCTTATTCAATGTCCAACTTTCACAACCTTATGAAGAACTGAAAATACCTCAATTCCTGTATGGGCCAGTGTATATATTTTATTAACATATGTTAATTATGCAAAATGATTGTTGTTGTTGTTAGGTGCTGTCGAGTCGGTATCCGACTCATAGCGATCCTCTGTACAACAGGGGAAACACTATTGTCAGTACTTCTCTGCTGTTCATAGGGTTTTCAATGGCAGATTGATTTTTTTGGGAGGGGGTTGCCAGGTCCTTCTCCCAAGCCTACAGCTTCTGGTGTTCCCAGGCGGTCTCCCATCCAGGTACTAACCAGGCCCGACCCTGCTTAGCTTCCGAGATCTGACGGGATCAGATGCCATAGGGCTACAGCTGCAGGCATGCAAAATGATAGGTTCCATTATGTCATTTTCATACATGTATATAACTCACTCTCCCATTACCCTTTGTTGTCCCTCCACCCCACCTCCTGGTTTCCTTCCTTTTCTTTATTCTTAAGCAAACATTAAAATTGCCTAGAGTGTCCCACCCCCCCTGTCCCCCCCACCCCGGTGGTACTGGGGGTTAAACCCAGGACCTCACGCCTGCATGCTTTGCAAGTGCTAGACTACTGAGCTGCCCCCAGCCCAGTTTTTTTGACTTTTTGAGACAGGGTCTTGCTAAGTTACGCAGACTGCCTCTGGTCTCGAACTTGCGATCCTCCTGCCTCCACCTCTCAAACCGCTGGGATTACAGGCATGCACCACCACGCCTGGCGAGACTAGAGTGTTTTTAAGACCCATTGCTAGGCCTATCCTCAGAGTTTCTGATTTTAATAGGCTAACACACTGAGGACCATTACTTTAAATAATTTCCAACTCTAGCTGCACATTAGAATGATATAGATATTTAAGAAACTAAGCCCTGATGTCCAGGTCTCAGCTCAGACCAATTAAATTAAATCTGTTTTTGAATCCACACATGTGATTCTGATATGTAGCCATGGTTGAGATGTTTTTCAAAAGCAGGTACAGCAATTTATAATATCTGGGAACACCCAAGAGTAATAGTACTTTTAAAAAGAAAAAGCAATTCAGAGTCTCAGGGAAAGGTGTGATGAACATACACTTGGTCCCACCTGCTTTGAGGTAGTAATATAGACTCACAGGAGGGGGAGGGGAGGCTACAAGGGACTTAAGAAGGAGGGTTTTTTTTTCAGTACTTAAGGGTTGAACTGAGTACCTCGTGTGCATGGTAGGCAAATGCTCTATAATACAACTGCACTCCCAGCCTCCAAAGCTTTTTTTGTTTGTTTGTTTTTTATTTTGAGACAGTGTCTCACCAAGTTGCACTGGCTGTCTCTGGCCTCAAACTCCCCATCCTCCTGCCTCAGTTGCCTGAGTTGCTGGGATTATAAATGTGCACCACAGCACCCGGCTAAGGAGATTTTATGCAGGAATGTTGGAGAGTTTATGACCATCTGAGGCTAAAGTCTCTTAGTAAGATACCAAATAAATGCATGATCATTCTGAACATGTTAAAAAGACATTCAATCTGGTGCTAAGGCAGTTGAAGCATTCTTGGAGAGTTATGTCTCTTTTCCTAATTCCTAAGAGATATGGATGGGATTGATTCTAACTAACATTCCTGATGGCTTAATGACTAGGGCCATTATCCTCAAAGAGAAAAGTTACATTTTTTAATTTTCGGGAAATATCCCTCTTCTCTTTCTTCCAACTTCTTGCATTAGCTGTTCAAGAGGAAAAGGCAGAGTTATTCTGAGCATTCTTGGATTGTGGAGCCATGAGTACCAGGGACTTGGATGAGAGGAGGAGAGGAGGACCAAGGAAGTGATGGTGGTATTGAGATGAATGAAGAACGAAGGACACCTGTGACTAGGCCTAAGCAATGCCTTTGACCCTGCTGCTTGAGATTTGAGGTCAGGAATGAGTTTGGGGCCTTAAAGAGACTAGCAGTGACTTGGGGAAGACAGGGAAAGAAGTTGATTTGGAGGTGTGTGTAACCCTCATGGACCTATCACAGGGTGACCATGGTCCACTAATCCTATGTTGACAGTACCCACACAGGTGATTCCTTGGCATCTTCCTGGACATAAGAGAATGTTGCCTCAGTGGGGATGATAGATGGTTCTCTCCTCATCTATAATTATACCATTTTTATCAGTTTCTTTAAAAGTAAATACTCTTGTTGGTTTTCACATACTGCCATCTGTAAGGAATGTGGGACAAGTCCTCTTAGAGCACAAGGGCACTTAAGTTGCACCATTCAGTGTCACAGTTAGAATTCTCCCCCTCCCTACCAGGTGCTAGAATGGCCTTTCAGATACTTTATGCCTCTACTGTGATAATTTGGATTCCCGGAATTGGGTATTCCTGGAATTCTAAACCTCTCCCCCTTCCTTTCCTGGGCACTAATCTTGTTATGTCTCTACCTGACCTTCAGTGATTCTGTTCAAAGATTCCTAGCAGGTTCTCCTGCCATATGGCTGGCTGTGTGTAGAGTAGTATTCTGTTTCCTTCTCTTCCCCACTGTGGTAAATATGGGCCTGATGATTAAGGACTTGATTCTTGTACTTCTAATTCAACTAGATTTCATTATGGGCTTTTAACTTCTTGCAGCAGGAAGGTAGTGATGAATAAAAGAATAAATGAGAATTTCTCTCATATCCCAAAGGTAGTATCCTTTTGCCCTGTCCTGCATCTGAATAAAGTTAGTGGTGTTCAGCAATGATAGCTTTTGAAAGCAAGATGATTTTCCTATTTGACAGTGGGGCAGCAAGGATCAATTTAGCTTCTGATCTCTGTTTTCTCCATGAAAATGGACAAAGAAAGAAGAATGCACAAAGCAATTTTTCCAAGATCTTACTCTCAAAAAGTGTAAATTCAAGTATTACTTCAGTTTAGAGTGAAGAATTTTATGAATGTCTTCCTGAAGAACTAATTTTAAATTTTTTGATTATTGTAAAAAATGAAATGGTCATTATGAAAACGTAAAGTAAGACTGCATATATGTGTATATGCATATATGTGTATATATATATATATATATTGCGTGCAGCCATAGCCCTGTGGCATCCGATCCCGTCAGATATTGGAAGCTAAGCAGGGTTGGGCCTGGTTAGTACCTGGATGGGAGACCGCCTGGGAACACCAGAAGCTGTAGGCTTGGGAGAAGGACCTGGCAACCCCCTCCCAAAAATCAATCTGCCATAGAAAACTCTATGCACAGCAAGAGAAGCACTGACAATGGTGTTTCCCCTGTTATACAGAGGGTCGCTATGAGTCGGATACTGACTCGATGGCACCTAACAACAACAACAACATATATATGTGTGTGTGTGTGTGTGTGTGTGTGTGTGTGTGTATATATGGATTTGGATTTGATTATTCAGTGGTTTTTAAATAGGTTCCTCAGGACTCTGATATTGCCAGAGGTGACTCAGGGTGGGGATACTTTATGCACATTGGGGAAGAATGTCCAAGCCCTCATGCCCCGTCATTTCAACACAACCACTCTGCTTTCTTTGTATTTGTGTGTGAAGTAATTTAAATAGGCTTATATAGTTTATACGGCCACATGGTGCAGATTTATGTATTTATTCGTAAATAGAGTATTAATAGAGTATTTGTGGTTATTTCTACAAAAATTCTTCATTAGCTATAACTGTGAGGATTAGGATTAGTTTTTCTTAATGTCTGATAAGCTGGTCAAGGCAGGAAGGGTCTGACTGTCATGCTAGCCCAGAGAGAGATAAGCATGGCAGTGGGAGAGGAAGTGGATCCTTAGTCAGCTAAAGAAGTAAACCAAATGACTTCCAGATCAGGTGTGAGGATGCAGATCTCTCCATGATCGATACTTTCTTGATACTTCACCATTAACCCCAAGAGCTCTTATTTCAAGAAACTTCAGATTTACAAGCAAACATTTAATACAATTTCCATGTCTTTATGGGTACAGAAATCTATGTCCCAGGGAGGACAAATGATTTGCCCAGGGTCACAAGGCTAGAGATAAGATGAAGGCTTCCTAATTTCATATGCAGGAACTTTTTTTACTACAATGATTCAAATCATCTTCAGAAACTGGCAAGTTCTTATTTGTAGTGTAGTTTCACACAGAGGCCTGATAAGCAAGCTTTAAAATAACAGAGCTGCTTTACAGGAAGCTGAGTTGGGGAGGGCACTTCAACCTTACCCACTTCACCCCTTCCTCATTTTCTCCTGTCTCCAGCTTCAGTGCTGAGGTTCCCTGGGGCTCATAATTGGAAAACAAATACTCTGGGCAAGGGTATTAGCAGATGGAGTCCAAAGACCTTTGGATATTCCTTTTTTCCTTTCTTCTTATGTAGGTAATATTGTCAGCACTTATAAATACACTAGACTTTCTACCTTAAGACAATGCAAAAAGTATTAAAATGTTTTTTGTTTTTTAATTATCTTTATTAAGTGCAATTAAAATAGTGTGACATTTACTAGTAGATTAATGATATATTAGGTGAATATTTTATTGCATAAGTAATTTTTGAAATGTTTATATACGAAGTACTCTCAGTCCACATGGTATCTTCTTCTATGACATTGTGATACTTGTCCAAACATTACTTTATAGAAAAAGCATAAAATCCAATTACATATTATGTCATCTTTAAAAAGTGACTAAATATCTGATATAATTAATTGAAATATGATGTGTATTCGATTTTTATATACATACTTAAACCACATCTACTCTATCAGGTTAACTTAAAAATATCCATTCTAGCCTGGTATGGCAGAACCAGAGGCAGGAGGATGGCAAGTTTGAGGCCAATGGCAGCCTGCGTAACTTACTGAGACTTGCAAGGTAAAATTTAAAAAACGTCTGGGGGTACAGATTATTGGTAAAGCCCTAGAAAACACTGCAAAGTATGCCTGAGGCCTAGGTTCAGCCCAACAGTACTGCAATAAATAAATAAATAAATAAATAAATAAATAAATAAATAAATGAAATAAAAATTTTTTTCTACCAAAGTTCTGCTAGTTCTTCCTCTTAACTCACCAAGATAGTACTCTTTCATTACATAGCACACTGGAGCTTTTAATATACTTATATATGTGTGTATATGCCTAATCTGATTTAATATAATATTAATGACAGATGAAATATTTATTTTTATTTCTTTTTAAGAAATGAGGAAAGCTGATTTTTACAAAATTTAGAAGACTTGAAAAGATTACAAAAATAGCAAATTAAAAGGTCAAAAGTAGAAGGATGGTATTGAGGTCCAGACTGTTTTTTTCCTCTGTTCTGTCACAGGCATGATTCATATTGAGTATTGAAAGAACTAATCTCCACCATATGGTAGGGAGAAACTGTCTTTGGGGCACCTTTTGAAGGAATTACTCTACTTATTCATGTACTACACTGCTGGGGAGATTCTTAAAGTCTGTATCTTCAAGACAGTGTTCAAAAGCAACATTTGAACTCTGAAAAGTCTATGTACCCTGGCATAACTTGGAGTTTCCAAAAAGGCTGGGAAATTTCTGTTCCAGCAAAGAACATAGAATTATCTATCCTTTTAAGTGTAGCTCAATCAGCCCAGTGAAAACTCAGTGTTAACAAGTGTTTATTGAGAAACTCCTGAGAAACTCCAGTGTGCTCAGGACAGTATTTAAAAAGGGATCAGAAAAAAACGTGAAAGCAGCTACTTTTCTGAGTAGAGTCCCTGTAGACTATCAATACTGTATTTTAGAGCAATGTTATCTGAAAAGAATACAAATAAAATATTTTGCCAATGGAACTAGATTAATCAGACTGCACCCCCATTTATACAAAAAGGCAAGTAGAACAAGGGGTTTGAAGTGACAGAAAGTGGAGGAAGTGGGAAAAGAATTTAATAATTGGTTAGCACATGAATTTCAGTGCTTATTTAAAAAATGCACACTTTCAGTATAAAGTCTGATTCCTTCTCTCAAAGTGATTAAAATTCTGTTGAGAAATTGATAGAGCATGCAGGTGCACCTGCGCACATACACACAACACCTACACCTCATGCCCCTTGAGACAGAGACTACTATGATCAGCATAGTGTTCAGGAGATTGGTACCTACTGTAAGAATTTAGTAATGAGAGAAAATGTAAGGGGCAGGAAATATTTGGGACAGGGATGGAGAAACCTTGCTATCTTCCAAACTTTAGATCTTGTGTCTTTATCAGGCCTCTAATACCAGTTCTTATTGAGATATTATTTTTGAGGATTCTCCAACATTGGCCTTCTTATTTTTTAGTTAAATTTATTTTGGCTGATGCATAAAAACATAGAAAATTTACATATTAATGGGGTAATATGATATTTACATACACATATACTTTGTGTAATGTTGAGATCAGGCCACTCATATCTATTTCCTCAAACAATTGTCATTTCTTTGTGGAAAACTTTCAAAATCCTTTCTTCTAGCTTCTTGAAATATATGGTATATTGAGATTTAAGGTAAATCAGATTCACTGTTTCTTTTTCACCTCAGGCTTATCATCATTAATAGGAAATAATTTCCCAGTTTGTAATATGAATTACTCATTAATGAAACTATATCACATGGTGATATTAGAATCAGGGACAGATATAACCCAAGATAAGATGGAGTATCGAGAGACTGTGGGGAGAAGGTTTATTTGCATTGCATTTAAGGACATTTTCAGAAAAGTAAGACAGTCATTGGTTCACAGGGAAAAAGTGAACATATCCTTTATTCTTTCTCTTCATACTCATGATTTTCATATATGTACCCAGATCATAAATGAGAAGAAGTAAAATAAAGTTATCATTGATAGGCTTATCTACTTACAGCAATTTGGTTTCCACAGAGTGAAAAAAAATCTCCTTGAATACAGAAAATACTTGTATCAGCCTTTGAGAAAATGGGTAATTTCAAGGTCTCATTAGAATTAGCACAGCTTTGTGTTTTGTTTTCCTTTAGTTCTTTAAAGTAGGCTACTGTGATTTAATTTGCCTGATGATTAACATGTTCTCTCTGGATATTCTCCCCTTCTGTTCACATCACTGTATAGAACTGTCTTGGGAAAACAAGTGTTGGTGTTAGTGTTGGTGGTGGTTCAAGATAAGTCACCAGTAATTACTACATACTTCAAGCAAAGAACATTCTCTCCAGCCTACATACTTTCCTAACTGCTAAACATTCATACATTATCTTAACTGGTTTAGAAAACATACCAGAAAATCTCAAATGAAGAATGTGTGGTTGTAGTGCAACATCTGCTCAGGAACTGTGGATTGGAAGATTCAATAAACAAGTCCAGATCTTCCTAGGCACTTCCATCCTTGCTGCAGGCCACATCCTGGGTCTTGTGCTGGGACATCTTGAGATTGCTAATGTTATGCTTATAGTATGCCACACCTACTCTTGTTTGTTGTGATGAAAATTTCAGCAGCCTTATTCCATGGCTTGGGACTATGAGTAGATAAGTGGAAAGTTGGAATTTTGGGGACATAGAGCAAGTCATAGCAAAGGTAGAATTAAAATAATCAATGTGAGAGCCCAAGGTTCACAAGCAGCTGGGAAAAGGCAAGCAGTTTGAGGAAGGCAGTAAATAATCAACAACCTTTGAGCAATTATCGAGTATCTATTGTAGTCAAGTTGAGCTGGAGTTAAGTTCATTGGTAGACTGATGCTCTGTGCACTCTGTAGTGGTGGGTTTGATCCCCAGTACTGCAAAAATGGGAGAAAGACCTGGAAGCCCACTCTCCAAACAATCCAGAAATAATCAGCCATTGAAAACCCTGTGAATAGCAGAGAAGCACTGACATAGTGCCAGGCATGGCACAGTGTCAAATAGTGTTTCGTTGTGTTGTATATAGGGTTGCTATGAGTCAGACCAGAACCTATGGCACCTAACAACAACAACAGTTGTTGTTAAAAATAAATTATTGATCCTGATGTGTTCTCAAAGATGAGTAAGTAGAGGTAATAGCAAAAACAGATATTAAGGTACTTAAAAAGAAAGAAGATACAGTTGGAGTTCAAGTTGTAGAATACTGAGGGCTACATGGATATTCTATTAATGAGTAGATGAGATATGAAAGTTATAGAAATGTTCAAATATATTATCTTTTAATTTGGTAAAACACTTCTTGCAAGTCTTTATTCAACCTTTTGACACAACTCAGACAATGCTCAACTCATGATGTTGCTCAGCTTCTGTCAAAAGTACAAACAAATCCCACTTCATAAACATCTTATAGGTTTCACTTTCCCATTCACTGTCTTGTTCATTTATCCTGTCAGGTTGTTTTGAAACTGAATTGTGCATTTCTCCAGAAATTTTAAAAAATAGCTATCAATAACCTGCAGTGGTATTTTGCTAAAAGACATTATTCTGCTGAAACTCACGACTGCATGAGAGACATTGAAATGTTTATAGTGAATATTTTCCTGGATTATACAATCTGGAAATTTCAGTTATCCACCAAACTGGGCAGAGTCAGAGTATATTTTTATTATTCTCTGGAAGTCATGCAATATATCTGTTCATGGAAAATCTAAATAAGGACCCTTCATTCCTCTAATTCTTCAGTTGAAACCATTTTATTCCCTAGTAAATTCCTCACCTTAGGACATCAAGTTTGTGATGTATCCTCATTACAATTTTATGAAGCAGTAAGTGCCACCATCTCTATCTACCAAGAGGCAGTATCTACTGAAGGGTGAGACTGGGAACTAAATTGTTCTCTGGAAAGTCATGAAAAATATATCATTAGCACATACAACTCGGTCGCAGATTCTATCACATCTGAAATTCTAAAATGTGAAGATTCAGTTCTTTACAGAACTAAGGGGGAAGGAGTGGAGGGATGGTAAAGGATGTTACCTTAATTTTTAAGTATGTTTGGCTTGAAAAGTTTTTCTCTGCCTGGGGCTTTGTGAGGGAACAGCTAAGACTCTCTGAGGATATGAACAAAAGCCCTACCAGACAGAAAGTGTGAAAATGAGGGTTGGAAGGGACTCAGGGCTGGACTTGTTCAAACCTTAGGGTAACTCTCAGGATTGAGAAGCCTAAAGTAGAAGGCAGAGGAGAGAATAAAAAGGAAAGTTTTGGGCAAATTATAGAAACTTATTTAACCAACAATTTAATGGAATTTTGGCAAATGAAGATTTATATGATCACTGTTATTCATACACTTGGTAATGTCACCTTTAATCTGATAAATGTAATTAATGTGGTTTATGCCCATTTGGCAATGAAGTCCAGCCTTTTCTTAAAATGTGGGAACACTAGGAATTTTGGCAAAAATGGAAATTCTTTTTTATCTGGTAGCAATGTTACCAACCCAAACTAAATATGAAATATCAGTTAGATAACTGAAGCTCATTGGTGCAAATGGATGGCTTAGCAGTTAAAAGCTTGGAATTCAGATTTATAATGCCTAGGCCCAAATTTTGGTACCTAGATGTGTGGCTTTGGACAGCTTACTTATGTCTCTAATATTTTGTCTCTCATTTAAAAGTAAAATAATGAGAAAACCTGAGATACCATGTTGTTTTAAAGTAGAATGATATTAGACAGTTAAAGAACTTAGCATATTATCTGATTCATACTGATTCATAAATGTTATCTATTATTAGTTAATTAATTAATTTATCAGCTAATTAATTCATTTGTGCATTCTAGAAAGCATTCTAATTACATAAAGATTAACATAGGCAACTGCTAAAGCTATGTGTCTGTTAGGGCACAATCTTTAAGGCAGCTGGGAATCAACTGCAGAGCCATGTGACACTCATAAGCAGCAGGACTATTGACTCTTGTTCCCAGCTACATGGCTCTGTATTTTCAAAACTGCATTATTTTTAATTGATTAAATTGAATCTCTTGAATAAAAGGACAATATCTTACATCTTCAATGCTCAGAATACAGTGTGTGCTTTAAAAAGTGCTTGAAAAACCATTGTGTCAGGGGTAGAGAAAGTGATGCAATCCTCTATAGTGGTGCCATGACTATATCTCTGGTCCAGCAAGTAGCAAATCTATAAATACTTCTTTAATAACATATTGTCCAAATAGATGGTGTAAGACAAGTAAGTAGCATAGATCTTGCCATATTTTTAAAATTTTAAATCAGAAAATGGAGAAAATCTTTTTGTATATCATGGCAATTCCAAAAGCCTTTCATATATACATGTGATCAGAGAGGATTACATGAGTTTTCTAATTCACAGTGTGGGCATTTAATAGGAATGCAACCAAATCAAGCCAGACCATGACAGGCACTTCAGTTGTCATCTCTTTCCTAATTTTTCTTCTGGTGGTCTTTCCCACTTTCCCTGGCTTCATCTACTGGTGGATACAACACATACAGAAAAAATTTCCCCATGTTCCTAGTTAAAAATAGAGTAAGCATATGACATTTACTTGTCTTTCACTGTCTACTTGGAGAAGATGTAAAGAAATATTGAAAGATTTGCTAATTACTGGGCCAGAAATGTGGGACTATAGACTTGCAGTTACATCCTTCCCTGTATTCTTGACATGATGGCCTATTGCATATCATTTGCCTTTCTTCAATTCCTTGTCTATCTCATACTTTCTTCCATAGATTAGGAATTTCACCCTAAATCCCATTTGATTAGATCCCTAACTAGATACTGAATTGTGCTTCAAGGGGCTTGGGATCTTCGTAACTCATTTTTTTCTGCATACCTGAAGTGTTGCTGTGAATGGACCACTCTATAAATTTCCACTGCTAATATCTACTTAGCTGCATGAATCACATGGGCTCGGTCTTCTTGGTCTTGCTTTTACCTGATGGCTAGTTTGGGATTTTAAATATCAAACATAATATAAATCAGCCTCTCCCAATCATTAATCCATAAAATATAAATTCTGAGAGATGTTCTTTAATTATGTTTGTTGTTGTTGTTGTTAGGTGCCTTCGAGTCGGTATCCGACTCATAGTGACCCTCATAGGGTTTTCAATGGCGACTGTTTCGGGATTGCCTTGGGAGTGGATTGCCAGGCCCTTCTCCCATTTTTGCAGTGCTGGGAATTGAACTCAGGAGACTCAGAGAACTCGGGAACTCAGAGATTGCAGCGCAGCACTCTACCAACTGAGCTAAATCCCAGCCCTTAATTATGTTTAGGAATATATATTTTACTTCCTCTCAAAGAAACATATTGTATATTAATATATTAAAGCCTCTGAGATGCCTCCCTTAGAGAAAAAAATGTACTAGTTGAGTTATATTTAACTCTGAGTTCTGACATTTATTTGACTTTAGAATATTTATAAAATTGCAACTGTTAGATTAGGTCCTATGAAATAGTGTTTCGTGGAATGCTAGTTTAGAAAACACTAGACTGTTCCTGGGGTTCCTTAGGAATTCAGCTACCTCCATGTGGTGACGAATTTGATGTTCAGGTCAACCATTCGTGATTCTTTTCCATCATTTTCTGTTACTAGTTTCCTGAAATTCTTCTCACCACCACCTGCTAGGCTCTTGACATAGTTCATGATCCAGTGGCTTTGGCTTATTAGGACTTGGTATTTTCTAGTTTCAATCATTCCTCTTCTAGGGGTTCCTTTGGCAAGAATAGGACATTTTGGATTTAGTGACCTATTTCTGTTATTTAGGCTTCTAGGACAATTTATAGTTGGATAATTATACAAGACACTTGTCTGCTTGCTTTGGAAAATATTTTCAAGGTGGCAATTTAAAACACATCTTATAAATTAGTATATAAGTATCATCTCTCTCACATGTCTGTCAACTTGTCATGCTGTAATGGCTTGCATGTTGCTGTAATGCTGAAAGCTATACCACTGATATTTCAGATAGCAGTAGGGCCACTCATACTGGACAGGTTTCAGCTGAGCTTCCAGACTAAGACAGACTAGGGAGAAGGACATTGTAGCCCACTCCCAAAACAATTAGCCATTGAAAAATCCTATGAATAGTAGAGGACCACTGTCAAATATAGTGCTAGAAAATGAGTTTCCCACCCCCAGGTTGGAGGGCATTGAAGAAATGACTGGACAAGAAGTGCCTCCCCAAAGTAAATTTGACCTTAATGATGGGAATAGAGTAAAGCCCTGGGACTTCCATTTACTAATGTGACATGACTAAAAATGATAGAACACATTGTGGCTGCAAGAGTGGGCTCAAATATCAAAAAAGATCATGTGCCTGGCACAGTGTTGGGTAGTGTTTTGTTCTGTTATACATAGAGTCACTATGAATCAGACCACACTTGACAGCACCTAACAAGTATCATCTCTTCATGTTAGAGCAAAAGTATAGAGGAGGCCCTTAAATTATATTTCTGACATTTTCTGAAACTTCAGCAAGACAAGTTACTGGCTGTGTACCACCCATAATGGTATTGTTTCACCTAATAACTATGAATCGATTTATTGCACTCATTTGTATGTGAACCACAATTGTCATCTTGGCACCTCCTGATATCAGTGGCATTTACCCCTGTATCCACCATAGGAAAATGACTCGCTAAACTATTGGTTTTACAGGGTTATGTTATAGCACCTCTATAGCAAGTGGCATTTTAGAGCAGCAAGGTTACCCATAGCTGACTATCTTCCCTGATCCTTGGAGATTTTCCTAGTTCATTGCTACATCCTCAGCACTGCAAAAATGGGAGAAGGACTTGGCAGCCCACTCCCATAGTAGTCCCAAAACAATCAGCCATTGAAAACTCCATGAACAGCAGAGAAGCAATGACATAGTGTGGGGCATGGCACAGTGTCAGAGAGTGTTTCATTCTGTTGTACATAGGATTGCTATGAGTTGGACTCATCTTGATGGTACCTAACAACAATAACAACAACAACAATCTCTCCAAGTGTATCTATGATTTCATTAATTTTTCTTCTGTTTCACCTAACAAAAGCCCCTATGTCATGCTCTGGGATACTGAACAGGGACACAAAGTTAAAAACTGGGCTTTATGAGACATCCATCTCAGTAGTATGTCTGCTATGTAGACAGTGGTCAATACATCTTAGTTGACTGACTGAGTGGAAGATTGCTATGCCTAGTTGACTGAAAAACCCATGACCCCAAGCTTGAGAACTCCCTATTTGTATCTATGCACCACTCCTTACTTCCTCTCCATTGTCTTTTTTTTAAAAAAATGTTTTTATTAGTACTTTTTCTAGTAGTATACAAGTTAATGGGTTTCATTATGACATTTCCATCCATGGATATCATTGTACATTGATCTTGTTCACCTCATCACCCTTTCCTGCTCCTTCCTGCTGACCTTCTTTCTTCTCATTCCATTGTCTTCATCAGACAGACTCTACATCCCCATCTGAGAGGAGAGAGAGGGGAATGGTTTATAGCAGATTCTGAATATAGATCACTTTGAATGAAGAAAAGGAGGAAGTATTCTCAGGGATGCTCCTGGGTAGCCTGGTGAGTGCAAAAGGTGATAAGCATATCATGTGACCTAGAGTGATACAGAACCTGAACAGGAAAAGAGACAATTTAAGTGAAACTCTATGGTTGGACCCTTAGACCATCGGCAAGGCCCATCGCTGAATTAAATTTCCTCTCTCATAGCTGGAGTAAGGTGAATCATAATTGTCTGTTGTAAATGGGAGAAACACCCTAGGGAAAAGATGAGGAGCAGAGCCAAGGACTTAGTGAGGGATAAAGAGAAAATGAGAAAGGGAAGATAAAAGCAAGTTAATCCCTTAGGTCCCTCTTGTAAGAAGTTAAGGAAGAGGGAAAGAAAACAAGAAAAGATGAGAAGATCCAGATAATGCTGAAGAATGAGAAGGACAGTGCTAAAAAGGAAGGGTGTTGGCTTTAGATCATTCCAAGGCTTGTACTGATTCCAGAGACAAATCATTTACCGTTGTGCGACCCAAATAAAGTTGACTTGTTTGAAAACTCTTTGTCATTAAGAAGACAAGTTAACAACAGTTATCCTGGAAATGGAAGGGAAGATTTGTTCATAAAGTAATAACAATGCTCATAGATATAGGGCAAGTTACTCTGGAGCTATAGTAGGAACCAACATTTATTGGGTCCTTGTTCTGGACAAGGCCAAGCACTTTACATTAAGACCTTCACCTCATTCTTGTACCCATTATAAGGAGGAGGTCCTATAATTATCTTCATTTACAGATGCATAAACTAAAGTTTAGGCAGGTTAAAACAAAGCTGCCTAGATAACACAGATGCTAGGTAATAAAGTTGGAATTTAAGTCGAGTCTGTTCAACTCCAAAGCAAATGTTCTTAACCACTAAACCATACTGGGTTATTTATTCATTGAGGAATCTACAATGATAGGTGAACAACAAGAAATTTGGCATTTAAAGACCCCAGAGAAGAAGTAAAGTCTGACCAGTGAAGGATAATCACAACATCCAGAGATCCATGCCCAGCCTTTCATTTAGTACTGTGAGTGATAGAGGAGGGAAAAAAATCATGCATCCCTACATAGGAGCACATGGCTCAAAACCATCCTGAAAAATAATGGCATTACTTTGGCATCTCAAATTAAACTTTTAAAATTACAAATTGTGCTTTTTACTCTGTATCATATATGGTAAGTGTAGATACAGAAATAGAGATGTTCCCTGGCATGAAAATGAGCCTAAAGAAGAGCACTAGGTTGCCCAGAGCTGTTGAGAGGCAAATAATTATGCATTAAAAAGTGATTTCTTTGGAGGAGATGGTTATGTTAATGGCACTGACTGTGGTGATCCTTTTGTTGCTGTGTACTTATCTTCAGAGGAATTCAATTGTATATGTTAACTGGCTACATTATTTTATGTCAACCATATACCAATAAAATGGTTCAAATAAATAAGAAGTAAAGTGATTTCTGTGGCCATAGAATGACAGAGGTGCATTCTAAAATGGTAGAATGACAGAAGTCTTTTTGGTGAGTGTACACCAGAAAAAAATGCCTTCCAAAAAACTTGAAAATGATTCCAATATGTTTATTTTGGGAACTACTTTTTTTTCTTTTGAGACTGAGGCAACATTGCAAAAACTGAAGTTCTTAAGGGGATGAAAGGAGATTATATTTGTAATGTGGTCATTCTGCTCTTTCTTCCTATCAGTTCTTCAGTAATCATTAACTGCCTGCCTACATACCTGCCCTGTAAAAGGCAGGAAGATCCACTTTGAAGGAAATAGATCAACCCTAGAAACTGCAATTTTGAGGTTAGGGCCAATGAATTCATTTGGGATGAAACCAGAAGCTGTTTTCTGTAATCAAGGTTTCCGTGATTAAGATCTCAAACTCAACTCAGAAACTGAATTTATTTTGGGAAATATACCAAACACCAAAAAGAAATATGTGTAGTATAAATTTGTGATGGTTTGCTAAATAAATGAATAAATATCAACTTGTTCTGTGAGGCTCAAATTGGTGCTGGGTAATTTACAAAAACCAAAAAGAAGTGATATATTTAGCAAATGATGGTCCTGATGTAAAGATATTTTCTAAGAAGTTAAATAAGTACTAATTATTTGGATTGGTCACAGCTGGGAGAATCTTGTACAAATATACTTATGAACATTATAAAAATGGCTCAATATGTTCACATAGATTCTAACTGCATAATTTAAAACCCATTCTGCCTCAACCAAAGTACTCATTAGTTTAACTTAATTTAAGTTCATTCTGTTCTATTTAAACCTATGAAAACTATTTGAACTAAGTAATACGTTTTCTTTGGTTCAAACTGTTTCAGAAAGTGCAAGATGAACTTAAAACTTTTTGACTAGTTTTAAATTTTGGTTTAGATCCTACTACTTCTGACTGAGTAAAACCAGTTATAACTAGGTCTCATTTTATTAATACTGGATCAGATCTATTTAAAAGATATCTGGCTTATGCAAGAATTAAAGGAGAAGTGATTTAATCAGAAGGGCAGACTGTTGTCACAAATGCTGTTAGATGCCCTGGTACAATTCTAAAAAAAGAAAATAGAAAGGCATATAGTCAGGAGGCTTTGGGAAATACATGGGGAAGATGAAGATGGATTTAGATTGCCATAAGCATGAACAGCAAGCAAAACTAATATAAATAGTCCAAAGGAAAATAGTTGAGAGAATCTAGCTTCTGCTAAGGAAAGGTGGCCTGGGGAACTGTTTCATAGGAAAAGCTATGTCAAAGGCAAGGTAAAGACATGAAGGAAGGCAATGACCTTGAGGAATGTTACTCAAGATGAAGGAAATAGAAGAAGACAATAAATTACACTGACATGATAGGGTATTATACAAAAGAGCATATTATATTGCGTTATATTATATCATATTGTAAGTTTGCTGCCATAGCCAGACTAGCATCCAATCATATCTGAACTTAGAAGCGAAGCATAGTCAGCCTAGTTAGTCCTTGGATAGGAGACTGCCTGGGAATACCAGGTGCTGTAGGCTAGGGAAAAAGACCTGACAACCCACACTGAAAACACTGAAAATCCTTTGAACAACAGAGAAGCATTGACAATAGTGTGGGGCATGGCACAATGTTGGGGAGTGTTTCATTCTGTTGTACATAGGATTGCTATGAGTTGGACCCAACTCTGCAGCACCTAACAACAACAATCATATTGTAAATTTCCTTAGAATATTTATAAAACACAGACATACAATTAACCAGAGTGGTTTAGATAAGAGCAGAAGGAAGAGAGGAAAAAAGAAACTGAATGAATAGGTTCATTGTAAATACTTAGAATCTTCATGAATGCTTAACTGGTAATGTGCCCTAACTAGAACACAACTGGTGACATAAGGCTACTAAGACCCATATTCTTGTAAAAGTATGTATAGATTTTATTTTGTTGTTGCAAGTAGCTTTTTTTTGAGTTTAAATCTTTCTTAAAGTATTTTTTCTGTTTTGATATATGTGTATATGTACATATATATACATATATATATGTTATATAGCAAAATAACTCTTGTATTATAATTTTTAAATTGACAGTAATTTGAAAAAATATTTGGTACTTAAAATGAACTTCTTGATATTTTTAAATTCAGTCTGGAACACAATAAAAGTCAAAATATAAGATGTTAAGTTTCAAAGTTAGCATCATAGTTTCTGCACAGCACTTTGGAATACTTTAAGAAGACAGACTTTTTTTCACTTAGTACACAAATAAAATTGTAAGAAGTGATTATAAACTGCCTTTATGAAAAAGTATTCAGACTCCCAAAAGGTATTTAGGAGTCTCAAGCCCTAGTCCTAACCCTGCAGCCACTTTGGAATCAGAAAGCACAATCATCCTTGTCACTCACATCTTCATGTTTTCATCTAATTTATCATAAATTTGTTGTACAAACTTGAGTATTTGAGGATTATCAGACTTCATAGATATAGGACATAGTTTTGACATTGTTTATTTTCAATGTTACTGCTCAAAGAACTATTGTTGTTGTTAGGTGCTGTCGAGTCGGTATCCGACTCATAGCGACCTTCTGTACAACAGGGGAAACACTATTGTCCGTGATTCTCTGCTGTTCATAGGGTTTTCAATGGCAGATTGATTTTTGGGAGGGGGTTGCCAGGTCCTTCTCCCAAGCCTACAGCTTCTGGTGCTCCCAAGCGGTCTCCCATCCAGGTACTAACCAGGCTGGACCCTGCTTAGCTTCCGAGATCTGATGGGATCAGATGCCACAGGGCTATGGCTGCAGGTCAAAGAACTATAATATGGCATAAAAATAAAGGGAGAACAATTTTAAAAGAATAACTCCAAGAGACTCAAACTCTCTCGTATCTAATACAACTTGTTTTTGTAGTTGTTGTTGTTGTTAGGTGCTGTCAAGTCCAATCTGACTCATAGCGACCCTATGTAGAGCAGAGCAAAACACTCCCCAATTCTGTGCCAGGCACATGATCTTATTTATGTTTAAGCCCATTGCACACACTGTCAGTCCATTTGGTAGAGGGCTTCCTTTTTTTCACTGACCTGCCACTCTCCCAAACATGATGTCTTTCTCCAGGGATTGGTCTCTCCTGACTACATGTCCAAAATATGCAAGAAATTTCCAAAGAGCACTTCTTCTAGGACAGTTTGTTGGTTCTTTTGGCAGTCCATTGTATATTCAATAGATGTCTACAGGACCATAATTCAAAAGCATCAATTCTTCTCCTGTCTCCCTTGTTCAATGTCCAGCTTTCACAACCATATGATGCCACTAAAAACACCATGGCATTAGTCAGGTGCACCTTCTTCTTCAGTGTGACATATTTACTTTTCAATACTCTAAAGAGATCTTGTGCCACTACTTATCCCAATGCAATATGTCTTTTGTTTTCTTGACTGCTGCTTCAGTGGGTGTTGATTAAAGAGCTAAGCAAAGCAAAATCATGGACAACCTCAATCTTTTCTCCATTTATTATGAAGCTGCATACTGACCCAGTTGTAAGGATTTTTGTTTTGTTCATGTTCAGTTGCAATATCCATACTGAAGGCTATGATCTTTGATCTTCATCAGTAAATGTTTTAAATCCTCTTTGCTTTTTGCAAGCAGATTTGTAACATCTGCCTAACACAGGTTGATAATGAGTCTTCTTTCAATCCTGATGCCGTGTTCTTCCTCATAAAGTCCAACTTCTCAGATTATTTGCTCAGCATATAAATTGAAGAGATAGGGTGAAAGTATATAGCCCTGATGCACAACTTTCTCAACTTTAAATCAGGCAGTGTTTCTTTGTTCTACTCGAACAACTGCCTCCAGGTTCACGCACAGATTTCTCATGAATACAATTAGGTGCTCTGGTAGTCCCATTTTCTGAAGTGTTACCCATAATTTGTTATGATCCACACAATCAAATGCCTTTGCATAGTCAATAAAACATAGATAGACATCTTCCTGATATTCTCTGCTTTCAGCTAATGTCCACCTGAGATCAGCAATGATGTCCCTGGTTCCCCACCCTCTTTTAAAACTGCTTGATTTTCCAGAAATTCCCTGTCTATATTGAATGGTCCTTAGTAAAATTTTGCTTGTGTGTGATATTAATGATACTGCCCAACAGTTTCCACATTCAGTTGGATTCCCTTTTTTTGGGAATAGGCACAAATATGGATCACTTCCAGTCAGTTGACCAGGTAGCTGATTTCCAAATCTGTTGGAATAAACATGTTAACACCTCCATTACTGCATGTGTTTGTTGAAACATCTCTATTGGTATTTCATCAATTCCTAGAGCCTTATGTTTCACCAGTTCTTTCAAGGCAGCTTCCACTTCATCCTTCAATGCCATTGGTTCCTCTTCATATGCAACCTCTTGGAATGGTTGGTCATCTACCAATTATTTCTTGTATAATGACTCTGTATTTTTTCCACCTTCTTTTGATGTTTCCTGCATTGTTTAATATTTTCCCTGCAGAATCTTTCTCTACTGCCACTTGAGCCTCTAATTTTTTCTTCATTTCCTTATGCTTGAGAAACACAGCATGAGTTCTTCCCTTTTGGTTTTCTGCTTCCAGCTCTTTGCATATGTCATTATAATATTTATTTTTGCCTTCTCCAGCTGCCTTTTGAAATCTTCTGTTTAGTTCCTTAACTTCATCCTATCTTCCTTTTACTGTAGCTGCTGGACATTCAAGGGCACCACGCCCGACCTTGAATGATATCTTTTATGTCATGACACAACTCATCAGGTCTCCTGTCATTTGTGTCTAATGCATTAAACATGTTCTTGAGGTGGTCACTGAACTCAGGTGGGATATAGTTAAGGTCATACATTGGCTGTCATATACTTGTTCTAATTTTCTTCAGCTTCAATTTGAACTTGCTTATGAGAAGTTGATAGTCTGATCCACAGTCAGCACCTGGTCTTGTTCTGACATTTGATGTAGAGCTTCTCCATCATCTCTTTCCACGTATATAGTCAATCTGGTTTCAGTATGTTCCATTTGGTGAAGTCCATGTGTACAGTCATCATTTGTGTTGGTGAAAAAATGTATTTGCAATGAAAAGTTCATTTGTATGACAAAACTCTATCATGCAATCTCCAGCATCATTTCTTTCACCAGGCCAACTACTGAACCTTGTTCTTTGTTTCCAGCCTTTGCATTCCAGTCACCAGTAATTATCAGTACATCTTGAATGCATGTTTGATCTATGTCAGCCTGCAGAAGCTGGTAGAAATCTTCCCTATTTGTATTCTTAGTGGTGGATGAGTAAATATGAATGACAGTCATATTAACTGGCCTTCCTTGTAGGTATATGGATATTATTCTATCACTGACAGAATTGTATTTCAGTACAGATCTTGAGACGTCTCTTTTGATGATGAATACAACCCTATTTCTTTAGTTTGTCACTCCTACCAGAGTAGACCATATGATTATCTGACTCAAAATGGCCCATGCCAGTCCATTTTAGCTCAATGATGCCTAGAATGTCAATGTTTATGCACTCTATTTCTCTTTTAATGATTTCTAATTTTCTTAGAGTCATACTAAATACATTCCATGTTCCAATTATTAATGAATGTTCACAGTTTTTCTCCTCATTTTGAGTCATGCCGCATCAGCAAATGGAAGTCCCTGAGAATTTATTCTATTTCTGTCATTAAGGTAGACTCTACTTTGAGGAGGAAACTCTTCCCCAGTTGTCTTTCGAGTGCCTTCCAACCTGGGTGGCTCATTCTCCAGCACTATATCTGTCAGTTTTATGCACTGTGGGGGCTTGTGTGTCGCGATTAGGCTGCAAACTATCCCTTTGGTATCTCAGACCAGCAGCGTCACCCAAGTTGTACAGGTTTCAGCTGAGCTTCCAGACTAAGACAGATTAGGGAGTATGCACTGGCAAACCACTCTGGAAACAGCTAGTCATTGAAAACCCTATGAATACCAAAGAAACATAGTTGTACTACTTAGTGAATCAAAATCACATATACAAGTACCTGACAAGTAGGCCTAATTGTAGGAAGGTACTGAAAAGATGAATACTTTCACAAAATTAGCATGTACAAGCAAATGTAAGTACACTGCTTGTGTCTTTTACACCCATATATCACCAGTTATGTGTAAATTCAGAAATGTGGTCAAATCACAACTGAATACTTGGATTTACAGTATTAATACAATTTAAAGATCAGAGGTTATTGATGTGTCCTAACAGGCTATCCTATATAAATGGCTAGATGTAATATTAGGGTACAAAATGAGCATAGTTAAATATGTCTCATCTGTGAAAAAATATTGTGTCAATTTTTACTGTTGTTTAGGATATCTGTAAGAAAATAGGATTTTAGTTCAATGAGTATTATGTGGGTTTTTTAATATTTAGGTAGGATAAGAGATAAGTATGGGGAGCTAAAATTTTAATTGTAAGAGTACTTTTTAAATTCTAAAATAATAAATATTGAAGAGATAGATATACTTACTCTGATTTGAACATTACACAGTATATACATATAGCAATACACAGAGCCTAATAAATACATATAATTTTGTGTTTAATTTAATTTATATTGCATAGAAAGGGAAGATAATAAGGGATGAGTGGACAAAATAATAAAATTATATTGTGGAAAACTAAAATTCTTGGGCATTTTAAGGAAAACTCAAGAAAACCCAAGAGTAGAGAGAAGAAGTTAAATTTATTAGAGTCCTCAGGACCCCAGTAAACCAAGGTGATAGTTTTTCTTTTCCTTTGTTTTGTTTTAATCTAGACTTGGAATTGAAGAAACCAAACAACACAGAAATGCCAACAGGCTCAAAAAAGCAACAAGTAAAGCCCCACCAAATGCCTCCTCTTTAGCCAATGACTTGAAAAAAGGCAGTCTAGCATGACTAGACTTTGGGATGGTAACTGTTCTACTCCATCCAAACATCACAGAAAAACAAAACAAAACAAAACAACTATGATCTCATCCCCACTCATACCAGGCTGAATAGGGAGCCTAAGTTCCTTCTCTAATGAAGCTACAATGAGGCAACAAAACATTGCCATCAATTAGTGATAGAAAAGTTCATGGAAAGAGCTAAGATTTCAAGCCGAGAGGCACGCCCGTAACCCCAGTGACTCTGGAGGCAGAGACAGGAGGATTACAACTTTGAGATCAGAGATAGTCTGCATAATTTAGCAAGACCCTGTCTCAAAAAGTAAATAAAATGGGCTGGGTGCTCAGTTCAGTGGTACAGCAATTGCAAAGCATGCAAGCATGAGGCTCTGGGTTCAACCCCCAGTACTGCAAAAAACAAAAACAAAACAAAAACAACAACAAAAAACCAAACCAAACCAAACCAAAACAAAAAACAAAAATACCAACCAACCAACCAAACAAAAAGAACCAAGATTTCATCCCTACTAGATGCTACGAGGATACACCCACAAAAAAATATTGTTAGGGCCCACTTGGGGAGACTGGACTTTCATTTGAGATATGCTTCAACATGCCTCAATGATATGTCTCACCCTCCTGGCTTGGAAGGTAGCATAAGAGGTCTGACGGAGAGCCACACCTTTCAGCATTAACAAGTGGTAAGGAGGCTACTCTATGATTCCGAGCTCAATATAAGCATCTTTTCTTCTACCTAAATGCATTGCAGTTTGTGATAGAATAGTTCCTGAAAGAAACTGGGTGCTTAAGACATGCTCATTTCATTTCCATATGTGTGAATAAGTTTGCATGCTATATATTAAGTCTCAATTAATGTTTATTTCTTTTCTACAAGGTGACTTTTCTACTAGTCTAGTATATAACATACACCAAGAGCATAATCCATGCTTGTTTTGGCTTTCCTTTGTGAGTGTAAGGTTTTACTAAAATAGTACATTGCACACACTAGTCATTTAGTGCATGCCTCCTTTCTGTATATTATATGTGAATAATGCATAGCCACTACCTGGTATATAGAAGATGCTAAGTGCAGTCTCATGTTATGCTTTAGGTGAGTGCTGGTGTGTTAGAAGAGTGCCTGACATAAAAGACATTCAAAGCATCATTGTTTATTTCTTTATCTATGAGTAATGTTGTACTCATCTATACATATTACTCAACTCAACTCCTCTTTCTTTCACGGATTAGTAATGCTGTAGAATGGGACCTGACACATACAAGGGGCTTAACAAATGCTCATTTTTTGAATCACTTTTTGTGAGTGCTATTATACAAGAACGCCTGCAGCCATAACCCTGTGGCATCCAATCCCTTCAGATCTCGGAAGCTAAGCAGGGTTGGGCCTGGTTAGTACCTGGATGGGAGACTGCCTGGGAACACCAGAAGCTGTAGGCTTGGGAGAAGGACCTGGCAACCCCCTCCCAAAAATCAATCTGCCATTGAAAACCCTATGAACAGCAGAGAAGCACTGGAAATAGTGTTTCCCCTGTTGTACAGAAGGTTGCTATGAGTTGGATACCGACTCGACGGCGGCACCTAACAATAACAACAACAACAACATTATACAAGAACAGTAACTGGGATAGACTACATACTCTAGGTATGCTCAATTTCTGTGAATAATGTTATAGTAGAAATAGTACTGGGCATATAGAAGCTTGGTAGATGCTTACATTTTCCATATTTTTGAGAATAAATTTGTGCTAGAATATGACATGCATTATGTACTCAAAAACATCCTAGTCCTTCACTGAAGTATGGGTAAAGCTGCCCAAGAATTATTGTTGTTGTTAGGTGCCATCACATTGGTATCTGGATAATAGCGACCTTATAACAGACAAAATACTATTGTCAGTGCTTCTCTGCTATTCACAGGGTTCTCAATGGCAGAATGATTTTTGGGAGTAGGTTGCCAGGTCCTTCTCCCAAGCCTACAGTGTCTGGTGTTCTTAAGCAGTCTCCCATCCAAGTACTAACCAAGTCTGATCCTGCTTAGCTTCTGAGATCTAGTGCAATTAGATGCCACAGTGCTATGGCTGCATGCATCCAAGAATAGTGTCTGGCATATATAGGCATTTGACTCATGCTTACTTAATTTCTTTCTATATGAGAAAAATTGTTCTAGCATATATTTTGGCCTATATTAGGTGAAGCCCGCAGCCATCACTGTGGTGTTCAATTCCATCAGATCTCAGAAGCTAAGCAGGGTTGGACCTGGTTAGTACTTGGATGGGAGACCACCTGACAACACCAGACATTATAGGCTTGGGAAAAGGACTCAGCAACCCACTCCCAAAAATCAATCCACCATTGAAAACCCTATGAATAGCAGAGAAGCATTGACAATAGTGTTTCACCTGTTGTACATAGGGTCCTTATGTGTCAGACACCAACTTGACGGCACCTAACAACAATAACAACAACATATTAGGTGATGTGCAAAGGCTTTTTCTTTTTTTCTATTGTGGATGTGCTGTAATTGAATAGTATCAGTTATATTTTAGATGTCAATGCATAGAGGTTTCTTTCTTTCTACGAGTGAGTGATGTTTATAGAATCATTCTTGGCAAGCACTTGGAGCTCCGTGCAACCCCTGTCTCCTTACGTCATGTGTAGCAGATATGCCTGCAATATGCTTCTTGTGTTGTTGTTGTTGTTAGGTGCCATTGAGTTGGGTCTGACTCATAGCAACCTTATGTTCAACAGAAGGAAACATTCCCTGACATTGTGCCATGCCTGGCCGTAGGTCAGTTCCTCTCTGCTACTGATAGGGCTTTCAATGGCTGATTGTTTTGGGAGTGAGCTGCCAGATTCTTCTCCTTTTTTTTTTTTTTCAGTGCTGGGGATCATGCCCAGGACCTCAGAGAGCGCAAAGCATCATTCTACCAACTGAGCTAAACCTCAGCCTGGAATATGCTTGTTTTTGTTGTTAGGTGCCATCAGTGTGACTCAGTGACCCTCATAGGGTTTGCAATGGCTTATTGTTTTGAGTTTGCAAACGGGAGTGGATTACCACATCCTTCTTCTATTTTCCTTTTCTATTGAACCCAGGGCCTCAGAGAACACAGAGTGACATTCTACCAACTGAGCTAAACCCCAGCCCTGGAATATGCTAGATGGTTCTTAATGCTGATAATCTTCTTTATGTGTGAATAAGTCTGTATAGGAGTAGATCTTGGCACACACTAACTTCTCAAAATATGTTTTCTTCCATCCACATGTGAGTGTTAATGTACTAGAATATAACCAGAACATTCCTAATCTGTGCAGGCTAATTCTTTGCCATTATGTTGTATTGTAACACTGGGTTTTCAATGAATGCTTGCTTATTTCTTCTAGGTGTGAGTGGGTTATAATTTACTAATGACTGAAATATGTTGTTGCTAGGTACTATTGGGTCAGGAATGACTGTAGCAACCCTCATAGGGTTTTCAATGGCTAAATTGTTTCAAGATTGCTTTGGAAGTAGATCACCACATCCTTCTCTCATTTCTGTGGTGCTGGGGATCAAACCTGGGTCCTCAGAGAGTGCAGAACAGCACTCTACTATCAATACTATAAGCTTAACCAGCCTCATGTCCTCTCCTTACATGAGAATAAGGTAGTACTAAAACAATGTTTGCAATTTCCCTTCATTTGTGTGACTAGTGACATATTCTAAGAGGGTCTGGCAATATTATGTGTTCCAAGCATACAGGTTTTCTTCACTAAGATGTAGGTAAGAGTGCTCAAGAAAAATATTAGGCATATCTTATGTACTCCATATGTATTCTTTCATTTACATATATGTAAATAAGGCTGTACAAAATTACTACCTTGCATATGCAGCATCTTTAATGGGTGTTTGCTTCCTATTTCTTATGAGTAAGTAATGTTGTGCCTATCATGTTGTAAGTGCTCAATGTAATATTCTTCCCTTGCGCTTATGTGAGTAATGGTCTGCTAAAATAGTGCCTGGCTTAACTTAGATGATAAATGCATGCATGGTGGTATTAGGCAACTGTTTGGCATGTATAAACACTTAATGATTGCTTCCTTTCTCCTAGTTGTGAGCTATGTTGTTTTTAAATAGTGCTTGATGATACCAGATACTCCATGCATGCCTATATTCCTTTCCTATGAGTACATTGTACTACAGTAGTGCCTGGTAAATATGATTCACTTAATACATACTTGTATCACTCCACTGACTGTGAGGGATGTTCTACTAGAGAAGTACCTGGAATATACTTGGGACATATTAATTTTCATTTCTAGTGTGAAAGTAAATATATACTAGAATAGTATCTGGCATATAGAAGTTACTCATTGCAGGTGTGTTCCTTCTCCCTATAGGTGAATACACTTATATACAACAACAGTTCTTTGACTATACTAGTTGCTACCTTCCTTTCTACTCTGTATGAGTAATGTTGTAAAAATAATATGTGGTCTATGCAAAGTTCTTGATGCATGCTTACTTTTTTCTCTTTGTAAGAAATGTGCAAGAATGTCTGGCTTACACTAGTTGCTTCACCGTGCTAATTTCCTAATACACTAAGTTATTCGTGCATGTTTGTTTCCTCCCTACCAGGTATGATTACAATTGTACTAGACTAATTCCTAAAGCAGGAGTTCAGCACATATTTGTTTCCTTTTCTGTGTGTGTGTGTGTGTGTGTGTGTGTGTGTGTGTAGAGAGAGAGAGAGAGAGAGAGAGAGAGAGAGAGAGAGACAGAGAGACAGAGACAGAGATGGAGAGAAACAGAGAGATTGTACTAGAGGCATCTGTGATATCTCTTAGGTAATCAAACTGTTGATATTTCCTCCTCCCTACATGGGAGTAGGGGACTGGGATTTGAGCACTGTAGAGTGCTGCTCTGCAGTCTCTGAGGTCCAGATTTGATTCCCAGCACCACAAAAAATGGGAGAAGGACATGGCAATCCACACTGGAGGTAATTCTGAAACAATCAGCCATTGAAAACCCTATGAGGGTTGCTGTGAGTCGGACGTGCCTCAATGGCACCCAAAAACAACAACACATAGGAGTAAATTAGTACCGGAAGAGTACTTTGCATAGATGCACAGTGCATGATGATTCCTGTCCTGTATTAGTGACTCATGTAGTACTAGAAATGTGCCTGGAAATATGTGGTACTCAGTCTAATTTTATTTTCTTATTCTAGGAATGAGCAACTTTGTGTTAGAGGATCTGCCATGTACTAGGTACTCAGTGGAAGCTTATTTCTCTTTCTCTCTCTGTGGCCTACACTAGGTGATGTGGGCTCATTTTCTTCTCCTGTATATGAATAATATTGTACTAGAATTGGCCTGTGGATGATTTTCTGTGATCTGTTCATGCTTTTGTGTTTTCATTCATGTGTGAATAATGTCATAAAACAATGGAACCTGACATATATTAGGCATACATTGAATTCATTTTCTTTCTCCTTGTGTGATTTATGTTGTGCTAGATTAACCTGGCTTATGTACGATTGCACCTCCTATTGCATGAATAATATGATACTAGAATACATTTTAGTATAATTCTAGTACAACCAAACTATCAAATCAGAAAGGGAATAAACACATGCAGTATTGTGTTGGCTTGTCTTCAGTACCAAGTGATCTTGTTTCTTTACCCTATGAGTGAGTAGTGGTATACTATAATAATATCTGGCATTTGGTAAGCACTGGATGCATGTTCACTTCCTATTCCCCATGTGTGAGTAATGTTGGATTTGATATATGCTTAACACATAGTAGGTATTCAATCATTTCTTTACATTTCTTTATACATTTGAGTAAAGTTATGACAATGTTGCCTGGCCTTAACTAGATGCTCAATGCATCTTTGTTTTCTCCTTTGTGTTTAAGTAACTTTGTACTGGAGTAGTAGGGGGTAAATATTAGGGATTCAATGCATAGTTGTACTCTTCTAGTCATTTATAAGTAATGTTATAGTAGAATATTGTCCACTTGGCACTTAATGCATGTATTTTTCATGTTGCACTGCAAGATTAACATTGTAGTAGTATAGAACCTGGCATACCCTAGGCACTTAAATGGCTGTATACTTTCTTTTTCCTATATATGAGTAAAATTTTGCTAAAATATTGTTTAGTTTATGACAAATACTCTGTGTATGCTGGTTTGTTTTCCTCTGTGTTAGAGTATTGTTTGGCTAGATTAGTGTCTGCCATGAGTTCAGCAATTAATTCATAGTTACTTTTTGCCAATGTGTGAGTTATGTCTTATTATAATAGTGTCAGGCATACACATATACTCTATTTGTGACTGTTTCTTTGTATGTTAGAATACTCACTGTCTCATAAAAACTACCTAGGGATGGTTACTTCTTTTATCCTATTTGTGTGTACTGTAGCTGGCATTTTCAAGGCAATTTATTAAAACTGATATTTCCTATATATATAGATAGTATTGTATTAGAAAAATTCTTGGCATATTTTAGGTACTCAATGTATTCTTATGCCCTTTGTTCTAAATAAGAATAAAACTGTATTAGAAATATTGGTGGCCTAAACTGTGACCTAATGCATGCTTGCTACTTTTCTTCTAATTGTAGGAAATGTATCAGGGGTAAAACCAGGTATTTCATGAAAGTTAATTTCCTTTGTGTGGATGGAGGAGTAAGGTTGTGCAATAATAGCATGTTGCAATACTGGTAGCTTATTTCCTTTCCCTATGTGTCAGTAATGTTGCAACGCAGTGGTACCTAGCATTTACTTAGTGGTTAGAGCATACTCATTTCTTCTACCTGTGGATGGCTAACATCATTTTCGATGAATGCCTGGCATATTAGTGATTCTTAATGCAATCCTGTTTTCCTTCTTTTATGTGTTAATAATGTTTTACTAGAATGGGACTTGGCATATAGTAGACATTCGATGCATGATCACTTCTTTCTCTGTCTGAGTTGTTTCACTAGAATACTTCCTGGCATATACAATGGTACCTTGGCATTTGATCACAGCCCATTCTAGAAAATTGTTTGAGTACCAATAGTTTGAATACTGAGCCATTTTTTCCCATAAGAAAGAATGTAAATGTATTTATTGGTTTTGACACAATACTGAATGGCTAATTCAGACACCCGTTTGCCACTCACGTACTTAGCAGTATGTTCTTTTTATAATTCAATTCTTGTTCTTAATATAGTTTTATTTCCTCACTTCTAGTGCCAGAATGTTTCTTGCGTGTCATGATGACCATATGGTATTGTTAGTGGGGAGATGCAGAGAGTGGGTCCAGAGAAGGGAATGTGATTCCAGAGTGTAGGCCCAGGAGGTAGATGGTAGGCAGGTCCTTCCCCATCCCTGGCAGCAGATACCACAATTTGTTTGTGTTTCCTTATACAAAGAATTCATATGAGACACAGAAATTATAGTACAGAGTATAGGATAAGTATCAAAGATAGAGAATATGGACATAGATTGTAAAGTTGGTACCCCTTGGAGATGAGAAGGCAGACAGTTGTGAAGGGCTACTGCTGCCTAGAGCTAAGGTCAGCTTTCACCTTTATACTGGGATTTGAGCCTTCATGAGAAGGAAAGAAACATTTAATCCCTAGATCCTGTGCCAGGAATGGGTGAATGGATTCCCAGTGTCTTCAAAGGACTGGGCTCAGAGGTGAGTATTTTAAAAGGTTAGAAATCCAGACTGCTACTGGTCTTGATAAGGGAGAAGGATCCACTAAACAATGTCCTTTTCGATTGCTGGGGGTGATGTTTGTCTCACCCAGTCTTATTATCTTCCCTGAATGAATGTACACATAAGAATTGATTGCAAATTTCTGTTACCTTCTAGAACATATGCTATTTGTAATGGATATTTCTATCAGGGAGGCATTGACCACCAGAACAAAGCCTTTGTTCCACAGGAGACTCACATTGTTTCTTCCTCCCAAATATGAGCAGTTTTATGCTAGAATAGCACTTGGCCTAAACTAAGCTCTGAATGTATGCTTAGTTCTTTCCTTTTTGAATGAGTAACATTTTTTCATAGTATAGTGGCATATAGCAGGCTATACAGGCATGCATATTTTCTTACTCTATATGTTAAGTTTGTAATAGTATCTGGCACATACTAAGAAATTAATGTGATTTATATCTTTTTTTCTTATATATGAGTAATATTATGATAAAATAATGCCTAGTAAATACTAGATATTCCACATAGGCTTTTCTCCCTTTTTGTATGCGAGTAATAGAATAAACCTTTCTCATTTCTATGTATGTTTGTATTCTTATAATAAAATAGCAACTACTATGTATTAGGTGCCTGCAGCCATAGCCCTGTGGCATCTGATCCCGTCAGATCTCAGAAGATAAGCAGGGTCGGGCCTGGTTAGTACCTGGATGGGAGACCACTTGGGAACACCAGAAGCTGTAGGCTTGGGAGAAGGACCTGGCAACCCCCTCCCAAAAATCAATCTGCCATTGAAAACCTTATGAACAACAGAGAAGCATTGACAATAGTGTTTCCCCTGTTGTAGAGAGGGTCACTATGAGTCGGACACTGACTCGACAGCACCTAACAACAACAACATGTAGTAGGTGCTTCATGCACATCAGCTATTTTTCCCTATATGTGAATAATGTAGTAACTTAGTGGCTTCATATACTAGGTGCTATGATTTGAATATTAAATGTTCTTTGCAGGTGTTGAACACCTGGTTCCCAGCTGGTTGTGCTATTTTAGGATGTGGTGGAAAGTTTAGGAGGAGGGTCCTGGAGGAAGTAGGTCACTGGGGGCCTGCCCTTGAGGTCCAATCTTGCCCTGGTCCCTTCCTGCATCTCTGCTTTCTGGCTGCTATAAGGTGAACAGCCTCTGTCACATGATCCTGCCACCAGGATATACTTCTGTACTGTAGGACAGAGACACAGAGCCAAGTGGACTTAACCCTCTGAAACTTTGAACTAAAATAAATCCTTCCTCCCTTAAATTGCTTTATTCAGCTATTTGGCTCCAGTGATGTAAAGCTAAGTAACACATTAGGTGTTAAAGTATGCTAGTTTCTTTATGTGTGAATAATGCCATAGTAGATTATTGTTGTTGTTGTTGTTATTATTCTTATTGAATTGAGCCTTTTATAATTACATAATGACCTTCTTTATCTCTAGATACATTTCTTGACTTAAAATATACAGATACTCCTTGATTTATGAAGAGTTTACCTCCTGATAAAGTCATCATAAGTTTAAAATATTTTAAGTTGAAAACGTGTTTAAAACACCCAACCTACTGGGTTTTATAACTTAGCAACATGGTACACAGAATATCAGTCATTTGCCTTCATGATTGCATGGCTGACTTGGAGCTTCATCTCATTGCCACTGCCAAGTACAGTAGGAGTGTCATACCACACATCTCTCACCCATGAAAAGATCAAAATCCAAAATTCAAAGTATGATTTCAGCTGAATGCATATGGCTTTCATGCCATCATAATGTTGAAAAAATATTAATTTGAACTTTTTATATTAGAGAGTGTGTATTTTGTCTCGTAAAAGGACTGTAGAGTCACCTCTGCTTTTCTCAGTTACCATATGCATATGGTAGCTTTTTCCATCCCTTCATTTTCAATCTTAAATATATGTTCTTAAATATTAAGTGAATCTTTTATATCTAGCAATACTGGGCTTCTTTTTATTTTTCTTTCTACATTCAGGCACTGTATGCCTTGTAATTGATGAAATTCATCCATTTACATTTAAACTTTTGATAGGTGAGGACTCATGGCCACTTGTTGTTTTCTGTTTGTTTGAAGCTGCTGTTTTCTTCTTCTCTTGCTGTCTTCATTTGCTTGTGATGATTTTTCTAGTGATTTTCTTTGATTCTATTCCTTTTATATTTTGAATTTCTATTAAAAGTTTATTCTTTATGGCTATCTCAAAGCTTGCATAAAATATCTTCTAGTTATAACCATGTAAGTTGATAATATCATAACTTAAAATGCATTAAAGAAACTTTACACTTTTTCTCCCCAGCTGCACTTTGTGTTTTGGTAGTCAGCCTTTCCACTTCTGAGTAGGAGTAGGTGCTCATTTCATGCTTGTTTCTTTCTGCTTACATGTGCTTTATGTTGTTCTAGAATACTGATTAAAGTATGCTAGTTGCTCAAATAAGTATTTTTCCTCCCCATGGGTGAGTAATGTACTAGAATTTTACCTGACATATATATGCAGCAATCAATTCATTTTTTCTTCTCTCTCTATGTGAATAATGGCATACTAAAATTGTTTCTGGCACATGCAAGGCTGTCAGCAAGGGGTTATTTGATATATCCTATATGATATGTGGGCTGGGATTTAGCTCAGTTGGTAGAGGACTGCACTGCAGTCTCTGAGCTCCTGAGTTCAATTCACAGCACCGCAAAAATGGGAGAAGAACATGGCAATCCACTCCCAAGGAAATCCCGAAAAAGCCATTGAAAACCCTATAAGAGTCGCTATGTGTCAGATACCAACTTGAGGGCACCTAACAACAGCAACAACATATGCTATGTAAGTCGTTTTTATTTTTACATCCTTTAGAAGTGTTTAGTTATTTATTATCAACATATGTGTATAGAATTAAGGTGCTTACAAGTAAATCATATCAGAGTGAGTCTACTGAAATGTGATGGAGGATTAACTTTGTCACAACTTTGAAGGATGTGTAGAATTTGCATTGATGAAAGTAATGAAGGATTATGCTTGTAGGCAAGCAAGATACAATATAAAATGATTGACCTGAATATGGTAGGGACTGCAGCAATTTGTGTGTGGAGACCTGGTTTTGAGACTTTACTCTGCTCCCATGCAATATAGAAGATGTTGCCTCACATTCTGGCTTTCAGTGTTCCTTTCTGACTCTCAACTGTAGGATATCTCCAGTTTTGGAGATAGAAATGAAGTCAAACTCACACACATAATTACCTTTTTTGTTATTGCTGGTCTGTGCTCTTGACTGCTCGCACAGGATCCTTCTTGCTTAATGAAGAAAATACATTCAATTCTTTCTGGGAAATCATAGGAATCTTTTTTTTTTTTTCCCTAGGGACTAGCTTGTAAGTGTTAAGTGCTTTCTCCTTCTGTATCTGCCTTCTCATGTGACTTCTTCCATGAGACACTGCTCAAAAGTTTTAACCATAAAGGCTCAGTACACACACACACACATATACATGCACACACATACATATACACACATGCATGCACACACATGAGCACAGAGTTGTGTTAAGAATGGATAACATAAAATCTTACCTCTTAAACTTTTGAATGTACAGTATTTTGAACTATAAAACAACGTTGTACAGAAGATTTCTACAACTTCTCCAGGACACTTTTAATGTGGTCTCTCCTACATGGCAGTCACATTGAATTCCTCACAGAAAATGATTACTTTGAAAGAGAGACTTTTCATTTCCCTCAGGCATTGTATCAAACTCCGTTTCCTACCATAGCTTGAAAGTTGCAGGCAAAGAGACGCATAAGCTGGAATCAAAGAATGCAGACTTTGTGACTGACAAAGAGAAAAATCCAGACTGTGATGATAAGCTCTCTGATTTTTTTTTTCAGTACCAGGGCCTCGTGCTTGCATGCTTTGCAAGTGCTGTACCACTGAGTTGCACCCTCAGCCCATTTTGTTACTTTTTGAGACAGGGTCTCAGTAAATTACACAAACTGCCTCTGGTCTCAAACTCGTAATCCTCCTGCCTCTGCCTCCTGAGTCACTGGGATTACAGGCGTGTGCCACTGCGCCTGACTCAAGCTCTTAGATTCTAATAAGCCTGTTTATCCCTCCTTCAAAATGTAGTAAATACATTGTAGGCCTCATAGAAAATAGCTAAGAGATGAAGAATTCAGTAAAAAGTGACATCCTCATTAATATGGCCCTTATAGATACTTACAGATCAGTGTGAGTGGAAAATACTTAAATTTAGAAAAATCACAATTCAATATATAATATTTTAAAGATAACAATATGCAGATAAGTTTTATCAGAAATGATTCACTCAGAGTACTAGGAAGGAGCTAATAAAATAAGCTGCAGTATATATATATGTATATGTATATATATAGGCATATATGTGTATATATGTGTATATATATGTATATGTATATATATATGTGTATATATATATATATATATATATATATATATATATATATATATATTCTACTTTCACTGATAATCACTGTTATAGGCCTAAGACTAGAACAGCTACATATTAGGTATATATTTATGGAATGAGTTCAAGAATAAATGGTGCCAACATGACAAGTTGAAAAAACAAGTAAAAAATATGGAAGTGATGGGAGCACATTTTTGCCAAATTACATATTCCATCAAGCCTGTGGCTGCCCATCAGTGAAAGATGAATAGTAATATTTCCCCTTACTGGGAACTTATTGTGGTGGTGATTAAATTATACATTAAAACAATTAACATTCTGTGAATGATATTTTCTAGAGTAGGAACTCTGAATCATTAAAATAAAAATAAGTTAAGTAGGTAAAGGGATCACTTTGTCTGGTTAAGGGTGTTACTAGGTTTGAAGCACACATTATAATGACTGGTGGAGGCATTTCTCATTAATGAAGCCAGACCACTTGAAAAGCTGATAAAAGCCAACTGTTCAGCTGAATACGTTTCCAAGCATCATGAGAATTTGACTTGTAAGAGGAAATAGATGATCTGATGCTTCATGAGAAATTGCCTTAAGATGTGAGTTTAGAGTAGTTGAGTAAGGGGATTACTGTCTGAGCTTAAAAGCCCTTAGCAAATACCTCTGTGTAAAATTTGAAGAGGCCCATTTTTGCTTTCATAAAATCTTATAGATTTCTAGCTAAGGTTCTGAGCATGGGAATTAATAGAACAACTTGCCTGGGTCCAAATCATTCTTTTAAGCCAAAACGATGCCAACAACAATTTTTTTCTCTGGGTTTCTCCTCACAAGAAGGCATATATTGCGTGAAACAAAAATAAAGAAAAAGAAGAGGAAACAAAAAGAAAATGGACAAATATAAGCATAAAGAACTCATCCTATCCTTGATGTATTAAAACTAACATTTGGTGGATGTTTCTCTCTTAAGAAAATCCTGAAGTTGTATTAAAGAAGAATATGCTTTTATTTTTGGACTGAAGACAAAGTCACGTTTGCTGATTATGGTGATGTGAAAAGACTATTTGATTTGTATATCTGAACAAATGGATAGGTCAAATACTGAGATCATTTTTTTAAGTAACTTCCATTTAAATTTCTTTTAGAATATATTGGGATATAAATTAATAGAAAAGTGACCCAGGATTATAAGGCATACATAGATACATGCCATATGTATTTTGTAGCTTAATTTGCTCATGTGCCCTTGTATAGGATACATTTAGTTGTGTTTATCTTGGAGTTGTTTTAAATGAAAATCAGATCACACTGCAAGTATTTTTCTGAATATTGCATTTTTTACACACCAGTATTCCCTGAACAGAGTCTGTGCCTATACCTACAAGTCAATAATTTTTGACAGCTCTATGATATTATATGGCATGAACCTACCATAATTTAACTATACCTCCATTGCTAAAAATTAAGACTATCTCCAATTTTTCCAATAAACAATGTCACTGTGAATATATTTATACAGACACCCTGATACTCTTGCTTGAGTATCTCTACAGATTTTGACAAGTAGGGTTGCTCAAATAATATATGCAGTTTTATTTTTGTTTTGTTTTGTTGCAATCCTATGCTTACAGAAAATTGAAAGTTCAACACAAAGAACTTTGTCCCTGAAATGTTTTTATACCTCTGAACTTCTTAATGCATGCTTCCCACAAATAAAAAAATATATTTTTCTATAAGGGTACCATATAATCAACATTAGAAAATTAATTTTAATTCATTAATACCATCTGATCTTTAGACTTAATTCTAATTATTACAAATGTCCCACAATAATCCAATTTCTGAGCAAAATATCCATTTCAGAATCATACATTATTGCATTTGGTTGTCATGCGTTTTTATTCTTCATTCTGGACAAGTTCCTATTTTCCTTGACTCTCACAAGCTTGACATCTTTATTTGTAGAATATCTCTCAAGTTGGATTGTTTGGTGTCTCTTCATGGCTTTGGAAGGACCATCACAAAAGTGACATTGCATAGCATCTGGTCAGAAAGTGCACAATTTTATGTTATTACTGATGGTGTTCACTTTGATCATCTTATTGGAACAGAATCTTCCTGGCCTTTCTATTTTGCCATTACTATATTTTTCTTCTTTGTAATTAGGGAGTATTTTGTAGGAACATTCTTGAAACTATGTAATCCTCTTATTTCCTATTAAGCTTTGATTTTATGTACATCCACATGAAATGAAATCACCATGCCAGAGAGATACCTAAATATTCAGGACCATTGAAGAATTTTTCCCAATAGTTAAGATAGGATATTAGTATAGGTGCCCATCAATAGGTGGATAGATGAAGAAAATGTGGTATAAATACACAATGGAATGAAAGAAGAATGAAATACTGTCATCTGCCTCAAATTGTATGGAAGTAGAGAAATGTTCAGTGAACTAAGCTAGACACAGACAGACAAGTACTGCATGTTCTCTCTAATATGTAGAAGCTAAAGAAGGTCAACTTGAAAGTAAAAAATGGTTCCTAGGAATTGGGAAAGATGCAAGAAGAGGGGTTGGGGTAGTGGAAAAAGCATGGTTGGATTTGATCAATACGTACTGTATTCATGCATAAATACCACACTGAACCCCATTAATATATACAATTGTTGTTGTTGTTAGGTGCTGTCGAGTTGGTATCTGACTCATAGCAACCCTGCCTACAACAGGCAAAACACTATTGTCAGTGCTTCTCTGGTGTTCGTAGGATTTTCAATGGCAGGTTGATATTTGGAAGTGGGTTGCCAGGTCCTTCTCCAAATATATACAATTAATATACATTAATACAATATTTTAAAAAGCTACTCTTCACAAAACCAAAAAAACCTTTAGTTTATTCATTTAGTTATATGTATGATATAAACCATACATTCTTTGTATTGTACTTGCAATTTTTGTGTAAATATAGTGCTGCTCCCAAATAAACACATGGTTTCCTATTTGATCCAATGGGTTATGTTATAATCTTTGAGAACTTTCTTACTTTCTAACACAAGATGTTCCAAACTCATTTCATTCTTATCCCACCCATCCTTAGACTCAGCCACTTCTTCAAAAGTCTTCAATTCATTTGTAGTAAAGCTTGATACTTAGAAACAGCATTCTGAGTGCTAGATCTGATCATTGCTATTGTTGTTGTTGTTAAGTGCTGTCGAGTCGAGTCCAACTCATAGTAACCTTATGTACAGCAGATCGAAAAACTTGCCGATTCTGTGCCAGGAAAACAATCTTATTTATGTTTAAGCTCATTGTTGAAGACACTGTGTCAATCCATCTGGTGGAGGGTTTTCCTCTTTTGCGTTGTCCTGCCACTCTCCCAAACATGATGTCCTTTTCTAGGGATTGATCTTTCCTGACTACATGTCCGAAATATGTAAGATGCAGTCTGGCCATTCTTGCTTCCAAGGAGCACTCTGGTTGCACTTCTTCTAGGACAGATTTGTTGGTTCTTTTGGCAGTCCATGGTATATTCAATAGACGTCTCCAGCACAGCAATTCAGAAGCATCAATTCTCCTCCTGAGATACCAGTGGCATAGCTTTCAGCCTCATTGCAACACACAAGCCCCTAAAGTACGGCAAACTGACAGACGGGTGGGGGCTCATTGCTATTAGGATTCCATTATTCCTAACTGCAATCACAGTCCAACATTATAGGACTTATTTTAATTTTACCTCCCTCCCTTCTTCCCTTCTTCCCTCCTTTCTGTCTCACTTTCTTTCTCTCTCTTTTTCTTTCTTCCTTAGACAGATCTTACTATGTAACCCAGACTGGCCTCAAAATTGTGATACTGTTACCTCAACCTCTCAAATGGTGAGATTCCGGCAGTACCATTTTGCCTGGCTATCAACTTCCTTTTCTAGTGGTGAGAAACCTGATTCTAATTTTCTTTTATTTATTTATTTGACCAATGACTCTATGTTACTCATCTTTTATTACCGCTGGCTTCTGCTGTCTTGAGTGAGACACCCTGCTCATCCTGCTGAGTTTCTGAACTCCATTATCTAACAAGAATTGAGCAGATGTATATTCTGAAACAGATCACCTGGGGCTTATTGGGGAGTTGATGTAGATTGGTTTGGGTTTTGGTAACCATGTAGACTAGCTATTTGAACTTAAAGGGTAGACATTAAGATGTTTATGAGGCAAAAGATAAAACAACAACAACAAAATATACTTCACAGATGCACTGAAGGAATCATGACAATTGTGATTGATTGCTAATTTCAGGTGTAGAAGAAAACAAATTTCTGTTAGAAATTATAATTTGTCTCCACCATAACAGACTCATGAATCTCAGAATGCACAGCAAGAAGACAATGACTTATTTTATGAAATTTCCCAGTCATTCTGAAGCAGCCAAAACTGAGGAAGTAGAATTTAGTGCTGATGGCATACTGAATTGAGAAGTTTTCATTCTGGCTGAAAGTAACTATGGAAAAGAACACTGGATTCAATTTGTTTGTGTGCTCTTGGTGGTCTTTGGGGGCCCAAAATATACTTACTTAAAGCTAATTTCCTCTACTTAACTGAACACCAGTATGTACATAACAGATGTACGACCTCAGATCATGTCCATAGATTTAAATTTTACAAATGGAACTAATCTACTGGAGAAGGCATTGATTTTTCAAATATCTTATCACTTCCATTATGAGTTTTTAGACACATTTGCATATTTACTTTGTGCCCAGAGCTCCCAAGGACCCTTAAACTTTTCTCCTCTGTCCCTTGTGTGGAAAAATATAGATATTTTAGAAATCCTAATTTATAATTTCACTCCTCAAATTTTCCAAGGGCACTAACAAGTACATCATATATTCATATATGCATTCTCTTCAATTTAGCCTGACATCATACAATCACTCATTGGATTCAATATTTATTGAGCACCTGTTTTGTACCAGGAAATATTCCAACTGCCAAGACAGGGAGAATTATGCAGGTGTGGAATGCATCATGCATATATAAAAAGTCCCAGAAGTTGAATCAGGTATGCACCCTGCCCTCCAGGAAATTACAAGGAACTAATGAGGGCCAAGAATACACAAATAATTTTTAACAGAAGGTGAAAGATCAGGATAAAAGTGAAACTAAGGAAAGACAGGATTAGTGAGGTATTTCTGGTCAGAGGCATGAAGTGAAATGGGGTGGGAAGAATGGAGAATCAGGAATCCTGCATGAAACAGGGACAGCTGAGTGGTATCTGTAATATTTTAGAAATGGTACATGTTTCTTTCAAATATTAAGTGAATTGAACTTATTAAGTGAATTAAGTGTAGCACAAATGGCTTCACATTTGGCAACAACAGAGCAACAAAGCAAGTAGAAATGACATCATTTTTTTTCTTACTCTGCATTGCTCTAGACCTCATCTGCTTTGCTCCACACTATATCACTACCACCCTAAAGAGCATAGGGAGCTTTGTAGAAGCTCAGTACAATTTGGGGCACAAAAGACCAACCACAGGGTAAAAGAATTTTGATTTAGGCATATTTTCTTAGAATGGATATGACAAAAGGAATATGGTGTTACTGTATTTCACATCTTGACAAATACATGGGAGATCATAGAAAAAGTGATCTGTATGGGACACATTATTTTTCTTTCAGTAGTTTGCTTTTAGGTAGTTCTATGTCTGATTTTTTTTTTTTTTTTTTTTTGAGAAAAGGTCTCACTCTGTAGCCCTGGCTGGCCTCCAAGTCACAATCCTCCTGCCTCTGTCCTCCCAACTGCTGAGATTATAGGCATGTGCCATCATGCCTGGACTTTGTCTGAATTTCATCGGTTTCTAAACTATAAAATTCAGTTCTTTGTCTACTTTTCATTGATTTATAAACTAGAGCACTGGTACAATCTTTTTATTTTTCTTAAAAGAATTGTTGATAAAGTCCATGTATGCCAGTGTCAACTTTTTGTGTCATTTTTTTCCCACATCAAATTGGAAAAGGTGGGAGGCAGTGAAACTTCATGATTTCGTAGTTCTATAAGCCAACTTGCCTTTGTGAAACTTATTTATTGATCTTATTTTGAATTTCTACAAACTGTGTTGAGCCTTTCAGAATAATTTTGTTTTAATGGCTTAAACTAATAGCAGGAAACAAATGAGGTAATGATGACAGATAAGAGTAAAGATTAATCATTATTTAGAGAAAGTCTTATTGTCTGGAACAAGTGCTGTACAATGTATGAAATATTAATGCAAAGATGTGCTTCTTTTTTCTTAAAGACTTTTCTGATAGAATTGTTCTAATTCTATTAGTAATCACAGCACTTTATATTTGTACTGAATGTTGTATTTTACAGTGCTTTTCACTATACATTATCCCATTTGACAACCTAATGAAAATGATGTGAGAGAAATAAGTAGCTTCCAGCTTACAAATGAGGACATTGAGGCTTTGGGAGAGTGGGGGGCTGTGCAGAGCTGGGGTAGAACTTGCTGCCAAGATGAGTACATTTCCAAACCCATCACTGTGGCCCTGCCCTTCCACATTAAAATGCTACTTTTCAAGGAGGAAAGAATGTCAGTAAGGTAATGATGCAAAATAAGTGAATCTTGGTTAATAGACATGTTCATACTCTGAACTTTAAGGAACTAAGAAAGAAATAGTGGAAGGTGACACAGAACAGGATAAGTCCATGATCAAAGTCTCCTCTTTTCCTGCCTAGAGAGTGAGATTTATTGCTTGTCTCCAGGAGTAACCCAGAGAGGTGAAATTAACCCAGGTCATTAATTCTTACTTGTGAAGAATCATTAATTGGAAGGGGTGCTGCTCATTCTGGTCATAGCCCATCAACTTGAACAGTAATCGTGGCAGAGAAGAGGCCACAGATGAAAATGGGATTACTTTTACATAAAATTGGATTAAGGGATCCTGATTCCGTCTTGAAGTGTTGTTTGAAAAGTAAATTTACACTTTACTATTGAGGATATTACAGATTATTTCTTTTAATGGATCTTCCAACATAAAGTGCACTGTGCTTGAACTCCAAACTTAAGTCATGCCTTGGTGAATATTTTATGAATTGTAAAATTGAAAAGTAAGTTAAGATCCAGAAGTGATTGCTGGCTCCTCCATCTGATAATTCTTACTTGGGATTAGTGTGTAGTATCCCTTTTAAGACCTATTCATTTCTTTTTATGGACTTTAACTGAATACTAATAAAAGAGAGGAAATTCTATCCATGTACTTTTGCTTCTTCCTTGTTAACTATATTACTTAGCTGTTCCATTTTCCTTTCTCTCTTCTAAATGAGGACAGCTTTTCAAAAATATCAGCATCAGATTTAGCTGTGTTTTCTAGTTTACAGAACTTGTGCTATGACTGGTAAATATGCTGAAATATATACTGAAATATGTATATGGCTGGGCTGGATTTTAGCTCAGTTGGTAGAGTGCCATTCTGCGCTCTCGGAGGCCCTGGGTTCAATCCTCAGCACTGCAAAAAAACAGAAAGACCTGCCAACCCACTCCCAAAACAATCCTGAAACAATCTTCCACTGAAAAATGTTATGAATAGCAGAGAAATACTGACATAGTGCTATGCATGACACAGTGTTGGGAAATGTTTCCTTCTATTGTACAACGGGTTGCTGTAAGTTGGATCCAACTTGATGGCACCTAACAACAACAACAAACAACATATACATGGTGAAAGCAGGTGCTAAACAAGGAAGGATGGACTCACAGAATGGCAGAGTGACAATACTATTGGAAGCACTTTCCCTCCAGAGAACAAACAAAACATAAAAGCAGCAAAGCTTACATCAGTTATATCAGAAGTCTGATAATTAACCAAAGTCAGAGAATGAACTGAAAATCACCTATCCAAGAAGAACCTAGTGAATTTTTAGTGACAGTAGTATGTGTGATATCTTTATTTAGGAATATTTTCATCTCTTCTTTCTATTCACTTCAGTGATATGAGGGGCAAAACCCAGAATCACTGTAGACACTGAAAAGATCAAAGCTCCTTGGAAGTTCCATTAAAAACATGTCCCCAGTGCAAGGTCAAAATTGGTATGAACTTTCAGTTCCTGGTAAACTTCTATTCTCAGAGGGCTAATGAGAATTTAAAACACTATTTTTGGCCATTTTTATTTCTTCTTATGAAAAGTATATATTAAGATCATTTGCCAACTTTTAATTAGATGATTTTGTTGGTGATACTTTTGAGTATATATATATATATATAGTTAGATAGATAGATAGATAGATATAGATAGATATAGATAGATATAGATAGATATAGATATATATAGATATATATGTTGTTGTTGTTAGGTGCTGTCAAATCAGGTCTGACTCATAGTGACACTACATACAGCAGAAAGAAACACTCCCTGATTCTGTGCCAGGCAGATGATCTTATTTAACTCCACTGATGCAGACACTGTGTCAATCCATCTATGGAGTGGTTTCCTTTTTTTCATTGACCTTCCACTCTCCCAAACATGATGTGCCTCTGCAGGGATTGGTCCCTCCTGACTACATGTCAAAAATAGGTAAGACACAGTCTAATCATCTTTGTTTCCAAGTAGGTCTTTGGTTGCACTTCTAGGACAGATCTGTTGGCAGTCCATGGTATATTCAATAATCATCTCCAGCACCATAATTCAAAAGCATCAATTCTTCTCCTGTCTCACTTGTTCAATGTCCAGCTTTCACAACCATATGATGTAACTAAAAATACAATGGCATAAGTCAGGTGTACCTTCTTCTTAATGTGACATCTTTACTTTTCAGTATTTTATAGAGATCTTTTGCCACAGCTTTTCCCAAAGCAATGCATCTTTTGATTTCTTAACTACAAGTAGACAAGTAGAGCAAAATCATGGACAACCTCAATCTTTTCTCCATTTATTGTGAAGTTGCACACTGACCCAGTTGTCAGGATTTTTGTTTTGTTGATATTTAGTCACAATCCATACTGAAGGCTATGTTCTTTGATCTTCATCAGAAAATGTTTCAAATCTTATTCACTTTCAGCAGGCAGAGTTGTGTCATCTGTATAACACAGGTTGATAATGAGTCTTCCTCAAATCTTGATGCCGCCTTCTTCTTCATAAAGTCCAGCTTCTCAAATTATTTGCTCAGCATAGAAATTGAAGAGTTATGATGAAAAACTATAGCTCTGATGTACACCTTTCTTGACTTTAAACCAACAAATGTTGCCTTGTTCTGTTCCTATGACTGCCTCCTGGTCCATGTACAGATTCATCATGATTAGAATTAGGTGTTCTGGTATTCCAATTCTTCACAGTGTTATCCATAATTTGTTATGATCCACACAGTCAAATGCCTTTGCACAGTTGACAAAACATAGGTAGATATCTTTCTGGTATTCTCTCCTTTCAGCTAATATCCATTTGACAACAGCAATGATGTCCCTGGTTCCCTGTCCTCTTCTGCATTGAGTTTGATTTTCCAGCAGTTCCCTGTCTATATATTGCTGCAGTTGCTTTTGAATGATCTTTAGTAAAGTTTTGCTTGCATGTGATATTAATGATAATGTTCAATAGTTTCCATATTCAGTTGTATCCCCTTTCTTGGGAATAGGCACATATATGGATCTCTTCCAGTCCATTGGCCAGGTAGCTGTTTTCCAAATCTCTTGACATAAACAAGTTAACACTTCCAGTGCTGCATCTGTTTGATGACACATTTCTATTGGTTTTCCATCAATTCCTGGAGCCTTGTGTTTTGCCAATACCTTCAAGGTAGCTTCTACTTTATCCTTCAATACCATTGCTTCTTCCTCATATACAACTTCTTGAAATGTTTGATTATCCACCATTTTTTTTGTGTATAATGACTCTGAGTATTCCTTCCATCTTGTTTTGATGGTTTCTGCGTCATTTAATATTTTCCCTAAGGAATCTTTTCTTGTTGTCACTCAAGGCTTGATTTTATTTTCTTCAATTCCTTAAACTTGAGAAAAACAGAGCATGTCTTTCCTTTTGGTTTTCTGTCTCCAGATCTTTGCACATGTCATTGAAAAATATTTGATATTGTCTTCTCGAGCTACCTTTTGAAATCTTCTGTTTACTTCCTTAACTTCATCATGTCTTCCTTTTCCTTTGGCTGCTCAATCAATGTTCAAGGGCAAGTTTTGGAGCCTCTTTTGACATGTAATTTGGTCTTTTCTTTTTTTTCCCTGTCTTTTAAATAACCTTTTGTTTTCCTCGTGAATGATATCTTAGATGTCATGCCACAACTTTTCTGGTCTTCTATTATTCTTTTCTAAAGAATTAAACTTGTTCTTGAGGTGGTCTCTGAACTCAGGTGGGGTATATTCATGGTAATATCTTGGCTCTTGTACACTTGTTCTGCCTTTCTTTGGTTTCAGTTGAACTTGCATATGAGCAGGCAATGGTCTGATCCCCAATAAGCACCTGATCTTGTTCTGTCATTTGTCATGGAGCTTTTCTACCACCTCTTTCCACAAATTTAATCAATTTGGTTCCTGTATGTTCCATCTGGTTAAATCCAAGTGTATCATTATAGTTTGTGTTGGCAAAAACCTGTATTTGCTATGAAAAAGTCATTGGTCTCACAAAATTCTATCATGTAATCTCCAGCATTGTTTCTGTAACCAAGGCCAAATTTTCCGACTACGGAGCCTTCTTCTTTGTTTCCAATTATTCATTTCAGTCACCAGTAATTATCAGTATGTGCTGATTACATGTTTGTTCTATTTCAGACTGCAGAAGCTGGTAGAAATCTTCCCTATTTGTATTCTTAGTGGTGGATGAGTAAATATGAATGATAGTCATATTAACTGGCCTTCCTTGTAGGTGTATGGATATTATTCTATCACTGACAGAATTGTATTTCAGTACAGATCTTGAGACGTCTCTTTTGATGATGAATACAACACTATTTCTTTAGTTTGTCACTCCTACCATAGTAGACCATATGATTATCTGACTCAAAATGGTCCATGCCAGTCCATTTTAGCTCAATAATGCCTACAATGTCAATGTTTATGCACTCTATTTCTCTTTTAATGATTTCTAATTTTCTTAGATTCATACTACATACATTCCATGTTCCAATTATTAATGAATGTTCACAGTTTTTCTCCTCATTTTGAGTCATGCCACATCAGTAAGTGGAAGTCCCTGAGAATTTATTCTATTTCTGTCATTAAGGTAGACTCTACTTTGAGATGGAAACTCTTTCCCAGTTATCTTTTCCGTGCCTTCTAACCTGGGACTAACTCAGTTTTTGGCACTATATCTGACAGTGATTCTCTGTTATTCATAGGGTTTTCAATGGCGAGTTTTTTTGAGTATGGGTTGCCGGGTCCTACTCCCTAGTCTCTCTTAGTCTGGAAGCTCAGCTGAAACCATGCACCATGAATTACCCTGGTGGTATCTGAGATACTGGTGGCATGGCTATCATCCTCATAGCAACATGCAAGCTCCCACAGGACAGCAAACTGGCAGATGTGTGGGGATATATATATACACACACACACACACACACTCGCATACACGCACACATACACACACATCTATATGCATCTGTATACACACAAACATACAAAAGGATATTAATCTTTTTCAGATGAATAACTGGGAAGTATGTTCTACCATTCTATAGGTTGTCTCTTCACCCTCTTTTTTCCTTTGCTGTAGATACGTATGAAATCAAATATACACGTAGGTTGAAAGGAAAAACATGATGAAGTTTACATGCAAGCAGCAATGAAGAGAGAGATGAAGGGCTAAAACAAACTAATACCAAATAGAATTCTAGACAAAAATTATTAGTAGCAAAAGAGAAGTATATTTTATCATGATATGAGACAATCCATCAGAAAAATTTACAATTATCGATATGTAAAAATATATCAACATTGTGCCAAAACATGTGAAGAAAAAACTAATGAAATTAAAGAAAGAAACAGAAGTTTAATAGTAATAATTAGGACCTTCAAGAACTGATTTTCAAAAATGGATAGAATAACTATGCAGAAGATCAATAAGGAGGTAGAAGAGATGAACAATACTGCAACATAAATCCAGCAGACACAAAAAATGCCTATAGGACACTCCACCCAATAGTGGATGTATTTTTTCTCAAGCTCATTTTAAATGTTATAAACCTTATGTTAGGCCATAGAATAAGCTTCAATAAATTTAATACAATTGAAATACAAAGTATTCTCTTGAATCACAATGGAATTAAATTAGAAATCAACAAGAACAGACTTGATAAATTTATAAACCTAGAAATTAATCAGCAAATTCCTACATAATTACTGGCAAAGAAGAATTCACAAAAAAAGTTACAAAAGACTTTCAGAAAAATTAAGGTGAAAATTTTAAATCATCTAGGATCAGGTTCATGCTGTGCTAGAGGACAATACAGTTGTGACTGCATTAAAAAAGAAGAAAGATCTCAAATTATCTGAACTTCCTTCTTAAAAATCTGAAGAAAAAAGCACAAACTAAACCCAAAACAAGCAAAAGGAAGGAAAGGATAGAATTGGAGGAGAAATTAATTAAAGTTTAGAAAAAACTAAAAAGAAAATCAGTAAAACCAAAAGTTCATTCTTTGAAAAGATCAACAAAATTGATAAATTAGCTAGACTAGGAAAATACAAAACTCAAAGGACTAAAATCAGCAATGAATGAGCCCCCATCACTACTGATCTTACAGAAATCAGTATAAGAAAAAAATATTACAAATAGCTCTATGTTAACAACTTAGATCACTTAGGTGGGATGGATAAATTCCTAGAAAGACATAATCTATTGTAGTTGGTTCAAGTAGACATATTATTGTTGTTGTTTGGTACTGACATATATAATCTAAATAATCTTATAAAATCAGTGGTTCAGTTAATATTACTGCCACTACTAGTAAATCTTGCAAGAAAGAAGAGCCAAGCCCAGATTATTTTACTGGTTAATTCTATAGAATAATTAATTTAAAGAATAATTAGTAACATACACTTCCAAAAATATGAAAGGAGAGAATACTTCGCAACTCATCCTGTAAAATCAATATTATCTTAATATCAAAACAAGTGAAAAAAGTACAAAAACCTCTTTTAATATATCTGAAATGGATTTTTGTGTTTGGTGTGTGTAGAGTCAGTATTTTCCTCATGTAAATAACCAATTGACTGATCATCTTTTAATAAAAAGACTACTCTTTCCCAAAATTTCTGGATTCTTCATTATGTATAAATGAAAAATATGTACTTGTATTCTTAGCTATTGCCACATTTATTTAATTGTTATGGATTTATTTAGAATAAATCTGGAGAGTAAACTATGGTATCTAGTAGTGTGAATTTCCTCATTTTGTTCTTCTACCTCAGGATAGCCTGCAGCCATAGCCCTGTGGCATCCAATCCCATCAGATCTTTGGAAGCTAAGCAGGGTTGGGCCTGGTTAGTACCTGGATGGGAGACCACTTGGAAACACCAGAAGCCGTAGGCTTGGTAGAAGGACCTGGCAACCCCCTCCCAAAAATCAATCTGCCATTGAAAACTATATGAACAACAGAGAAGCACTGACAATAGTGTTTCCCCTGTTGTACAGAGGGTCGCTATGAGTCAGATACCGACTCAACAGCACCTAACAACAACAACAACAACAACCTCAGGATTTCCCTGACTATTCTTGACATTTTTCTTTTTCAGTAAATTTTAAAATCAATTTGCCAATATAGTTGTTCAGATTTTGTTTGGTATCTCTTTAAATTTATAGATCAATTTGGATAGACTTAATAGCTTTGGAATGTTGAGCCTTCCAACCTATGAAACTTGTCATAACCCTCCATTGTGTTAGGTTTATCTTAAATTTTATTCAAAAATGATATGTAGTTTTTGAAATAGAGGTTTTATTCATCTTAGATTTATTTGTGAGAATGACTGTGGATGGCTTAACAATTGTAAATTTCATTTTCTACTTTGATTGCATACAGAGATAAAATGGGGATGTGTATTATGATCTTTTTAAAACCCTTTTCATGGTTGTTTTTATATTTACCTATTTATTTATTTATTTATTTATTTATTTATTCATTTATTTATTTATACAGGATCTTGCTATGTAGCCTAGACTGGCCTCAAACTCATGATTCTCTTACAACAGCCTCCTGAAGGCTGAGAGTATAGTTGTTCACTACCATGCTAGATCATGCAATCCAACTTGATCCAGGTTCTACTACCAAAGCTTAAATTTGTAGTTCAATATTAATACAATCAGCAGAGATAATGTGACTGTGTGTGTGTGTGTGTGTGTGTGTGTGTGTTTGTGTGTGTACATCCATGTTTGGTAGAAAATGAAAATGTTTTGAGAGACTTATTTTTATTTCCAGATAAAAAGATTTATGAATTGCTTGGTGATTCACATGGTACAAAGTCACTAATCATAGGTGCCCTAACTAGGGATAAAGGATTTTCTTTACTGACCCACACACTCAGTAAGGTATTAGCAATATGCTTTTGGACAACTCAGAGTTCACTCTATCAAACAGTCTTAAAGAAAGTAAGTTAATGAGAAAATGGATATCAAGATATTTTCACATTTATATTATCCAGTTTGTATTCTGCTGTGTACGAATTAAAAGGCTAGATTTACATTTTCTTGTCTGGCTAAATTGAACACTAGCCTTCATCATTATTGGTTTGAATGTTTTTTAGACTATATTTTAATTTTCAGCTTAATTTGTGTCAAATTCTGGTGTCAAATGCTCAGTGCCTTTCCACCTTATCCTTCCTCAGAGTCAAGTGCATCTGTGGTAGCAATGTCTGTATAGGTTTTTATTCATCTGTGGAAAATCTAGCAATTAGTTTTCAATCCAGTCAAAAGTCATCCAAGCTTATTAAATTTAATTTCCTCAATAAAAACTGATATGGAAATACTAAATCACATTCTAACATTTATATAGAGAATGTACCTTAATATGATAATTATGGGACCAATCTACCTTTTTCTCTCTCTCTCTCTTTCTTTTCTTTTCTTTCTTTCTTTCTTTCTTTCTTTCTTTCTTTTTTCTTTTTTTGTTTTTCTCCTTTCTTCTGTGGTTCTAGAGATCAACCCAGGGACTTGTGCATGCTAGGCAAGTGTTCTGTCACTGAACTACATTACCAGACAGAGATCATGTTTCTGAAATAGTGTTTTATGTTAGGAAATTATATGTATATGTAATTTTAGTATTAATTTTAATATATTTTATATATACACATATACATTTTATCATACACACCTACACACACATATGTGAATGATATGGCACACCCAGAGAGGAAAATATTCAGTGATCTTGGTGGAGGCTAGTAGAATGATCCTGAGAAGACAAGTGTAAAAGAAACAGAAAGGTGTTCTTGTGTCTGCAACAGTTCAATTTATTTCAGATTAGTAAAACTTCGTTTTCTAAGAATAGTCTATGTCTAAGACAGATTGATCCATGTTGTTTAACATAAAGTTTATCAATATATTTCCATGAATATCTGTTTTTGGCTGTATTACATGTATTATCTCTTGAGAACTGGATATTCCTTTGGTTTATTCTAAAATCTTTCACCTGGCCTATATTTGTTCCTGTGCTCCATGTGATGTGAGCATGCCTTCAGCAACCCATGTCTTCCAGCCAGCTCAGGTATAGCTCACCTCCTAAAGCTTTTAGAACCTCCCAAAATTGTACCACCAGCTGGGACCAATCATTCAACATACAGCCTATTGGGGGCATTTTGTATTGAAACCATAACAGTTATAGGGAAAGTCATTTTCTAACACTGATTGGGCTTTCACTTTCCAGGAGGGGGGGACCATTTCTTCCGTTTATGACTCAGCATCTACTTGGACGTAGTGAATGTGGCTCCCATTCTCTTGAGTGGCACAGATATGGTGTTCTGTTCTTCCACAGGTGATTCCTTCTCCTTCACTTCAACAAGCTGCTTAGCAAACTGAATAAACTTCATCTTTTCCCAGGGCAGTGAGCTCACTTTTCTGGTCCTTACTTCACAGAGTGATAATCCTACATCGTCACTTATGGTTAATATGGTCTTGGTGACAGAAATGAAGCTGGAGATCGCATGATAGAATTTTGTCAGACCAATTACCTTTTCATTGCAAATACATTTTTTCAACATCATAAACGGAGACTATACACATGGACTTCACCAGACGGAACATACAGGAATCAAATTGACTACATATGTGGAAAGAGACGATGGAAAAACTCTGTACAAAATGTCAAAACAAGACCAGGTGCTGACTGTGGATCAGACCATCAACTTCTCATATGCAGGTTCAAACTGAAGCTGAAGAAAATTAGAACAAGTATACGAGAGCCACGGTATGACCTTGAGTATATCCCACCTGAGTTCAGAGACCACCTCAAAAATAGGTCTAATGCATTAGACACAAATGACAGGAGACCAGAAGAGTTGTGGCATGACATAAAAGATATCATTCAAGAAGGAAGCAAAAGGTTCTTAAAAAGACAAGGAAAAGAGAAAAGACCAAATTACATGGCAAAAGAGACACTGGACCTTGCCCTGGAATGTCGAGCAGCTAAAGCAAAAGGAAGACATGATGAAGTTAAGGAACTAAACAGAAGATTTCAGAAGGCAGCTCGAGAAGACAAAAACAAATATTATAATGACATGTGCAAGGAGCTGGAGGCAGAAAACCAAAAGCAAAGAACACACTCTGTGTTTCTCAAGCTTAAGGAAGAAAAAATTCAAGCTTCGAGTGGCAGTAGTAAAAGATTCTACAGGGAAAATATTAAATGATGCAGGAAACATCAAAAGAAGATGGGAAGAATACACAGAGTCATTATACAAGAAAGAATTGGTAGATGACCAAACATTCCAAGAGGTTGCATATGAAGAGGAACCAATGGTGTTGAAGGATGGAGTGGAAGCTGCCTTGAAAGAACTGGTGAAACACAAAGCTCCAGGAATTGATGGGATACCAATAGAGATGTTTCAACAAACAGATGCAGCACTGGAGGTGTTAACATGTTTATGCCAACAGATTTGGAAAACTGCTACTTGGCCAACTGACTGGAAGAGATCCATATTTGTGCCTATTCCCAAAAAAGGGGATCCAACT
>VMDO01009180.1:0-78971 GCA_007922755.1 Pedetes capensis | reverse complement strand
GATTGCTTTTGGTAGGATAGCCATTTTTACAATATTAATTCTCCCTATCCAGGAGCAGGGGAGGTCTTTCCATTTTTTAGTGTCCTCTGCTATTTCTTTCTTTAATGTTTTGAAATTTTCCTTGTAGAGATCTGAAGGGTCTTTGGTTAGATTGATTCCAAGGTATTTAATTTTCTGGTGGGTTATCATGAATGGTATCGTTCCTGAAATTTCCTTCTCTTCTTGTTTGGAATTGGTGTAAAGAAAAGCTATTGATTTTTGTGTGTTAATTTTGTAGCCTGCAACTTTGCTGAAGGAGTTAGATCCAGAAGTTTTCTGATTGAGGTTTTGGGGTCTTTCAAGTATAAAATCATATCATCTGCAAATAATGATAATTTGACCTCTTCCTTGCCAATCTGTATCCCTTTGATTTCTTTCTCCTGTCTGATTGCCCTGGCCAGAACTTCAATTACTATGTTAAATAGAATAGGAGAGAGAGGACATCCTTGTCTTGTTCCAGGTCTAAGAGGAAATGGTTTTAGTTTTTCTCCATTTAATATAATGTTGGCTGTAGGTTTGTCATAAATGGCCTTTATGAAATTAAGGTATTTGCCTGTTATACCTATTTTCTCCAATGTTTTTATCATGAAAAGGTGTTGCACTTTATCGAAGGCCTTTTCAGCATCAATTGAGATGATCATGTGGTTTTTGTTTGTCAGTTTCTTGAAATCTCATAGGGTTTTCAATGGCTGACTGTTTCGGGATTGTCTTGGGAATGGGTTGCCACGTCCTCCTCCCATTTTGCGGTGCTGGGAATCGAACTCGGGACCTCAGAGACTGCAGAGCAGCGCTCTACCAACTGAGCTAAATCCCAGCCCCAAAATCTCTGCTTAGCGTATTGCTAAGGTGGGAAAATACTGAATGTTCCCAAGTATGAGTGCTAAGATAATGGGATGATAAACATCGGTAGTGGATTATGTTTTTCAAAAATCTCTCTGCTGGGAACAGATCTGGTGATAACAAAGCTCATTAACACCCCACACCCTAGTGACTGTTGGTCTCCAGAAGTCGAAGGAAGAGTGAGGGATGCATATTCATGGGGGGGTTGTTGTTGGGTTTGTGTTGTTTTGTCGTGCTGGTGACCACACCCAGGACCTTGTACATGCTAGGCAAGCGTTTCACCACTGAGCTATAGCCCCAGCCTTGTTTTGTGTGTATTTGAAGGAGGTGGAGGAAGGCACTCTTTGCCCAAGATGAACAAGAAAGGCTGCTTGAGTTTAGCTCATATAAAAAGTGCTTGGGGGCAGAGCTGACCATTCCTGGCCACCTCTGTTTCTCTTATGCAGATGTGCCTGAGAGGAAAAAGGGGAGCCAAGGCCAGCCTTGTGTCTCACTGTATCCCAAACCCTTTGCTGCTGATGCTTGACAGATAAGAATTTTCTGTCAGGAATGAGGAAGTTTATTATCTCATACCCAAAGGCCAACTGTAGAGCAGAGTTAAAGGCTGAGACAGCAGTTGATACTGTCCTCAAAGCCCCAGATACCATCTGTCTGTTACCTTCCCTCCTTCATGTTGGCTGTGGATTATGTTTCAGAGCTAATATCTTATTTCCTCAGGACAACTGACAGAGATTAGCAATAATGATTTCTTTTTGTTTGTTTGTTTGTTTACAGTAGTGGGGAGTTGAACCCAGGGCCTCATGCATGCTTTGCAAGTGCTGTATTACTGAGCTGCACCAACCCCCAGCCCATTCTCACTTTTTATTTTGAGACAGGGTCTCGCTAAATTACACAGGCTGCCTCTGGTAGTGAACTTGTGACCCTCCTGTTTCAGCGTTGTGGGTCACTGGGATTATAGGGATGTACCACTGCACCCAGCACAATAATGATTTCTTAAATTTCTAAGATGTCTATAAATTGTTTAAAAAAGAAAGAGTGAGCTCAGATTGCTCAATATTACATTTGCTTTCTCTATAGTGCATACTCTCACTTTCCTTACTTGGACTTTGCACTGCCTCAGTGCCTGATCTCATTGGCTCCCTGCTACTTGAAATTACAGAGAGCCTCTTTGGTTTATTTTGCCATTCCTTATTGCTGGTTAAGAGGAGTAGGATAATAGTGTACACATACATAACAGCAAAATTTGACCTTTAGAGCTATCTGTTTGATATTCAGCTTTTTCCATGAAACCCAGTGTTTTTCATGATTGTCATCAAGAGCAAAGCTTATTTACCAGTGCTATTTACCTGCATGAGTTACAGGTGAAATAAATTGCCTATCATGTCGTTTGCTGATTTGTAGGTTCCATGAAGGATTCAAATTGAGATTTGATTCTGCTGTTCTTGCTGTCACCCTTTGTGTTACAGAAGAGGATTACCTGCTCTGAGACAAGAAGCAGAACTTCTTGAACCTAGCTAAGAAACCTTTGTCAGGCTTGATATTGGTATGAATAAGTGTAGACTTGATAATTTATATTACTCCAACTTTCTAGTAAGCTTATAACACGGTTGATTTCTCACTCATGCTATGTGGCATTGAGGTGTCTGTATTTACTTTAGTCATGTAGGGGTCCAGGCACATGGAAGTCCTTCTCAGCTTGTGCTTCCACCTAGACACTTGTGTGTTGTCTCTTTTTTTTTTTAGTGGTACTGGAGGTTGGACCCAGGGCCTTGCACCTGCATGCTCTGCAAGTGCTGGACCACTGAGCTGCGCCCCCAGCACAGTTTTTTACTTTTTGAGACAGGGTCTCGCTAAGTTACACAAACTGCCTCTGGTCTCGAACTTGCGATCCTCCCGCCTTTGCCTCCCGAGCCGCTGGGATTACAGGCGTGCGCCACCGCGCCTGGCTGTGTGTTGACTCTTAAAATGAGTGACACTTACATGTCACTGATCAACACAAGTCACATGTTATATCCTGGGCCCTAGGGAAATACAGTCCTGTCATGTGACCAGTAAGAAGGAGAATTTGAAGTCTTTTTGAGAATTACTAATGACTACCAGTTTCGTTTGTCTGACATTTGATTCAGTAACATTGCATTGGAGAGGCCTTAGAGATCTTAATGGTACAAAAAGAGAGGAATGCTCTTACAAGAAGGAAACGTGGTTGAATCTTAGGAAAAGCCATCTCATATAGCAACTTTGCAGCTTTACTAACAGAATATTTGGTATTTCTCTTACGTACTTCCCACATGAATTTAAGGTGACTTAAATTAAAATGCATGCTGGGCACGGTGGCGAATGCCTGTAATCCCAGTGGCTCAGGAGGCGGAGGTGGGAGGATCATAAGTTCGAGACCAGAGGCAGTCTGCGTAATTTAGTGAGACCCTGTCTCAAAAAAGTAAAAAAATAGACTAGGGGCACAGCTCAGTGGTCCAGTACTTGCAGAGCATGCAGGCGCGAGGCCCTGGGTTCAACCCCAAGTACTGCCAAAAAAAAAAAAAAAAGAAAGAAAATACAGTAACAGAATAAAGTAGCCTACAGCCATACCGCTGTGGCGTCCGATCCCATCAGATCTCAGAAGCTAACCAGGATTGGGCCTGGTTAGTACTTGGATGGGACACTGTCAGGGAACATCAGATACCTGGCAGGTATCTGGCAACCCCCTCCCAAAAATCAATCTGCTACTGAAAATCCTATGAATAGCAGAGAAGCAGTGACAATAGTGTTTTGCCAGTTGTACATAGGGTCGCTATGAGTTGGATACTGACTCTACAGCACCTAACAACAACAGAATAACATGCTTCTTTATCTAAGAGGCAAATGCCTTCCTCCTTACACAGGCTTTGCACAATCACAACTCTCTGACCTTAATGAAGTACTGATGTCTGCGGAAGGTATTTTTGTCACTTTTTCTCTGATTATCAAACAATAAACATTTCTTAAATATTTACTGTGAAGGAACTGGTAAATATGGAGATAGAAAGATAGTGAAGATAAAGATAAAATTTTTCTTTTTCTTTTTCTTTTTTTTGTGGTACTGGGGGTTGAACCCAGGGCCTCGCGCTTGCATGCTCTGCAAGTGCTGGACCACTGAGCTGCACCCTCAGCCCATTTTTCTTACTTTTTTTGAGATAAGGTCTCGCTAAGTTATGCAGACTGCCTCTGGTCTCAAACTTGCGATTCTCCTGCCTCCACCTCCCAAGCCACTGGGGTTACAGGTGTGTGCCACTGCGCCCGGCTCATAAAATTTGTCTTTTAGACTAATTCCCTACTTGCAGAAACTTATAGTCCAACTAGAAAGATGATTCTCACAGCCACATTCCTTGGTCTGGGCAACACTTTTGGAAATGGTGCTGTATGTTGGCTGTCATTTCTCAGTGGGCATGCTGTTATTTATATTTGTTGTTAGGTGCCGTCAAGTCGGTATCTGACTCATAGCGACCCTCGTAGGGTTTTCAATGGCTGACTGTTTCGGGATTGCCTTGGGAATGGATTGCCATGCACAGTGTTTATGTTTGCGCCCATTGTTGCAGCCACCAACTATACTTCTCATTTTGAGTGGTGCCACATCAGCAAAAGGAGGTCCCAGAGGCTTTACTCTGTTCTTGTTGTTAAGGAATACTTCGAAGAGGAAACTCTTCCTTAGTTGTTTCTTGAATGCCTTTTGGCCTGGGGGGCTCATTTTCAGGCAGTATATTTGACTGTGCCATTCAGAGGGTTTTCAATGGCTAGTTGTTTTGGGAGAGAGCTTTTGGGTCCTTTTCTGTAGTCTGACTTAGTCTGAAAGCGCAGGTGAAACCTGCCCATGGAGGGTGGCCCTGCTGGTGTCTGAAATACCTGTGGCATAGCTTTCATCATCACAGCAACACGCAAACCCCTACAGCAGGACAAGCTGATAGACATGTGGGGGAAGCACTGCCTTAGTCAAACAGATATGTATATCTGCATGTTGCATTTCATACAACCAGAGGACACACATGTTATTTATACAGAATAACACAGCACCTCATCAGTACCTTGATCAGAAGCAGAGAGAAAAGACATAGCTGTCTCTGAGGCTGGACTCAGAAATGGAGATGGGCCAGGTAGATAGATAGTAGCCCACTTGCAGCCTTTGGCTGAGGGTCATCCTAGGCTGAGGAGCATGTCAGGCAGCTCCCTACCTAAGGATAGTAGCCCATGTGCTGGCTGTGCCCTCCAGGTGTGACTTGCCCCAGGTCAGGTAGCTGGGGAGAAAACACCAGGAGCATGAAGTAAATCAGTGCCACGTGAGAAGAGCAAGGAAGGTTGTGTAACTTCCTGAGTAGAGAAATCTTTAAGGGAGGGGAGTCACAGGAGAGGAAATGAATGTTAATTGGGCAGCTGCCAAGTATCAGGTGTTGTGCTAGGTACTTTATTCCTAGTTATCTTTTTAAAGTGAGTGGTGGTATTTTTGTGTAACACATAAGGAAGCTGAGGCTTAGGATAAGAGTGCCTGAAACTTTAAAGCCCATGTTCTTTCTACTAAGGCACAGAATTTGAGAATTTTAAAGCATGACTATTATTATGGCATATGTGTGAGAATGAATATAATTTGTCAACCTATTTTTCTACAACCAGCTTTCAGGAGACAAAACAGTAGGAAGAAAGGCCCAAGGTCTGACAGTGGGTGGGGAGAACTGTGTGTGGAAAGGATGAGGGCCACAGGAGCTTTGGAGCTGGGTTCACTCTGGCTAGATGGAAGGTCCTCTGGTGGGGACACTCTTGGCCTTTGGGGCTGTCAGTTTTTTCTTGAATTGCTGATGTATCTCTGGCCCCTTCTATTAAGTGTCAGTGGGGACCCTGCCTGGTCTGCTTTTAAAGATTCCCTGGGCTGGAGCGGTACTGTCCTAGATTGAGAGCACGTTGCAGAGCAGGGTGTGTGGATAGGATTAGTGGGAGTGTTTGGAGTAGATAGCAGCATGATTGCGGAGAGCCTTGTCCTCTTGGTTGCCGAGTCCATGGACACTTTCCAGTGTCCCCTTCACTGAGCAGTTTTGACACTTCCTCTTTCTCAAAGGATTCTTTGTTCTTAGTTTCCATGACACATTTCGCCGGGCATTTTTGTCTGCCTTTCTGGCCATTCTCCTTGGCCTTCTGGGCTCCTTAAAGGCCATTTAGGCCTTTTTCTTTTTTCCTTTGAGTATTCTCTTCTTGGCAAATCTCCTGCAATCCCATGGATGCACTTACCTGTCCAATGGTGACTCCTCAGTTACCGTCCCAAACTCCTGCACTTCATACTCAGCGTATCCAAAGCAGAACCTCCGGCCGCCTGCACCTCCATGCTGACAGTTGTGACTCACCCTTCAAGGAAGTCAGTCCTCAGAAAGCCTGGCCTGGAACCCCTAGCTCACACATAGACTGAAGCAGGCTTACTTGTCTGGCTCCCCTAACACCCTTGACTACTTTTGCCATTGCATATGTCACCACAGGGTGATGTTTCTGCTTATTGGCATGATTATGAGCACAGACTCCAGAGTCTGCATGACTGGGCTTGAATCCTGGCTCTGCCATTTATGAACTGGATGACTTGAACCTTAGGAACTATAGTGGCTGTGAGAATTAAGAATATACAAAGTGCTTAAAACCGTGCATACTCACCGTATTTCCTTATTTTGTTTGTTTCCCCCACCAAATAGTATTTGATGGTAGGGATCAGACCGTCTTGTTCAAAATTCTGTTTCTAGTTAATGCAGTAGTTGGCATATACTGGTTACTCATTTTCTCTTGAATTCATTTGTCCATCCATTGTTCTAGGTGTTGGGGAAACAGTTAATAAAACATTCCTGTCCATGAATCTTACATCTAGTTGTTGTTGTTGTTAGGTGCAGTGGAGTCGGTATCCGACTCATAGCAACCCTCATAGGGTTTTCAATGGCTGTTTCGGGATTGCCTTGGGAGTGGATTGCCAGGTCCTTCTCCCATTTACATCTAGCAGAAGGAGAAAAAAGAAAATTCATGTTAGTTAATTGTATCTGTATAGAAGAAAATAACAGCAAGGTAAAGATTGGGTAGATAGGGCTTGATATTCTATGTAGGGTAGTTGGAGAAGGTGTCTGATAAGATAGCATTTGAGCAGAAATCTGAAAGAAATAAGAGAAGTATATGACTCTCTGGAAGAGAACATTCCAGGCAGATGGAACAGCACATACAAAAGACCCTGAGGCAAGGGAATGTTTCATGTGTTTGCAGGAAAGTAGGCAAGCCATTAAGGCTGGATCACTGTAAGCAATGTGGGAAAGAATGAGAGATAGGGACCATCAGGGTAGGCTCCAGGAGGTCACTGTAGGTCATGGTTACAGAAGAAACTGGTAAACATCACTGCCTCTGCAGAGGGGAACTGCATAAGTGTAGTGAATAACTTTTCAGAAATTTTGCACCGTGTGCCCATATTGCTTATGTATCACCTTGAAGAGTACAGGCAGTCTCTCTTTCCCTCCCTCCTTCTCTCCTTCCTCCTCCTTTCCCTCCCACCTCTCCTCTTCTCTCTCAGCTTTATTGCCTACTACAGTAAACAGTTAAATCACCCTTCATTGCTATAAGGCAAAGTCTGACCTTGATGCCACACACAATCATAGATTGTCTACAGATTGTCCCATGCCTGGTCTAAGAACTGTGATTAACTCTGGGGCCTTGTGGGGAGGGCCAAAGGCGAGCTTCCCCAGCAAAAGTAATGGCCCAGAGCATGCCTAGGAAACGGACACACTGTTAAGTCTGAAAGTATGTGGCTCTATATGCTTGGTGAAAACAGTGCACTACATTTACATCTTGGTCTCAGTTAAGTCTCTGTGACCTTATCTGGTTATGTTTTCAAGAGTTAAGGTTCTTATTCTGTAGAGAATAAGTTGTTGGACCTGTTTCTGAAGTCAGGCAGGGCTGACAGAAGGAAGCCCAAACTGTCTTCCTCTGGTTTAACTGCTGATAGAACTGAAGGAAAATCATCCTGAAAAGCCTGGAGAGACGCATGTCCTGGGTTTGGCTAGGTCACTACATAAATGTGTCCCTTCTGATTTTCAGAATCCACATACCTGAATTTACCTTGTGGAAATCATGTTTAATGTTGGTTATAGAAGTCTTGTCTACAGCTGTACCGCCGTGGCGTCCGATTCCGTCAGATCTCAGGGTCAAGTCTGGCTAGTCCTTGGATGGGAGACTGTCTGGGAAGACAGTGTGTTAGGCTTGGGAGAAGGCCCAGCTACCCACTCCTGAAACAATCAGCCATTGAAATCCCTACGAATAGCAGAGAAGCAGTGACATGGTGCCAAACATGCCACAGTGCCGGGTAGTGTTTGGTTCTTTTGTACTCAGGGTCGCTATGAATCAGACCCAACTTGATGACATCTAACAACAACATAGAAGTCTCAGGGAAGGAGTAGAAGATTCCCTGCCTACCAGGCCCAACCCCTTAGGCTTTTCCCACCTAGAGAATGAATGGGAAGATGGGCATCATCCTCACAGCTCTGTTCCTGGCCCCTGCCAGCCCTTCTCTTTCGGCATTCACCCAGGAGCATTGATCTGCTTTCCCACAGATGGGTCACAAAGCCTCATTCTGATCCAAGCTAAGGCCTTGTGCTTCCAGGCGTTTGCAGCACCTCCCTGTCTGGATGACCTGCACTCTTTCAGACTTGGAGTACCCCAAACCACTCATGTCTCCTTTCCTGCCCATCCTGTCCCCCACTAGCCCTCACCCACCTTCTCACTTTCCTAGTTCTCAGTCTTTCTTCAAGGCATGAAATCTCAGGAATGCAGACTCGGCCTCCCCCAGCAGTAACCAGATGCATCACTTCCTTCAGTATTTTCTTCAGTCTGCTTCTTGTCTTCCTGTCACTTGAATCCAGGCATCACCTGGCATCACAGCTCTAGGCAACACAGCTATCTCCAGTCTTTCCTCCAGCCTTCTTCACTCTGTCTAATCTATAGAAAACATACCTCCCATTTTTCCTGCACTTTGCATCCTTCCCTCTGCCCCACAAAGATCTCTGCAATGTGGACCGTTGGTCTTCACTCTCTATTCTGGGACACATTTATGACTCCTCGGGCCCATCAGACTTGGCTTCCTGTGCCTTCTGTATATACCATGTGAAGTCTCACCTCTTTGCCTTTGCCCGTTCTGCTTCCTACCCAGAAGTGCCATCTCTCCCCTATCAAGTTTTCCAACTTCAAGGCCCAGCTCAAGTGTAACCTCTGATGAAGCCTTCCCTGACCTCCACTTTTGTTCTTCTCCAGGCTGGCTGTCTTCTTGCATATAACCTAATGCTTTCCATTCTGGTTGCGCGTAGCAGATTGTGGATGCTTTCGGAGTAGCATCAGTGGGCAGCACTCTGTTGGCCAAACAGTGCAGTGCATATTCACATAGGTGATTTGTTGATGTACAAAATATGTGTTTCTTAATTCTGTTGAGTTTATTTTCAGAATACTTTTCAGGTAAAGCATCTTATTAGCACAGCTAATGGCCTATTTATATGTGTGTGATGTGTGTGTATATACACACATACTTTTCTTTTTTCCTGTGTTGGGGATGGAGCGTAGGGCCTTTCATGGCTAGGCAAGGGGACATCTGGGCTGATTCCATATCCTTGCAGCTGTGAAGAGTGCTGCAATAAACATGGAAGTGCAGATGTCCCTGTGGTACTGTGACTTGTCTTCCTGTGGGTGTATACCCAGGAATGGTATAGTTGGATCATGTGGTTGTTCTATTGTTAGTTTTCTGAGGAACCTCCATACTGATTTCCATGATGGCTACACTAATTTATAACTCCACCAACAGGGTAAAAAGGTTCCTTTTCCCCACATCCTCACCAGCATTTGTTGTAGCTACCCAATTAACATCTATCATGGACTTATTGAGTATTGGGCGTGTAGTAGTCAAGTGCTTTACGTACAGTGTCGTTTATTTCCTGCATCATCTTTTTTGTTAGAATACGCCTGGCAGTTAATAACTCTGGTTCTCCCCATTTCACAGATGAAGAAAAGGAGATTTAGAGATGGGAAACCTCAGTTCTTCCAGGGTCATGCAGGTAATAAAGTGGCAGAGCCAGAGTTCAGAGCCTGGCCTCTCTGATTTTGAGCCTGTGCTTTCTACACCATACTGTGCCTCCTGTCCTGCCCCTGCCTGCTTTAGCACCCTAAACATGGAAAAGTTATGCTTGGGTCATATTAAGTGAGCAGATAGGGGCTAGGATAAAACTCAAGAGGACAAGGTCTGGATTGTTTTCTATTACTCAGTACTACTCGGCCTTTGAGACAAGTGCTGCTGACAGGTAGGAGATGAGGGAAGATGAAATAGTAGACTAGAAAGAAAAAGTCATGCTGGAATGTTTTTTAAAAAATTAGGGGTATAACTCTCAGTGGTAGAGCACTTGCTGGCATTCACAAGGCCCTGGGTTTGATCCCTAACACTGCAAAAAAAAAATTTTTTTTTTTTCACAGAGAATCCTAACTTACTGTAGGAATTGTATTTTTTTTTTAAAGGAAGTATCCAGCTGGGACGCCATGGCAAACACCTGTCATCCCAGCAACTCAAGAGGCTGAGGCAGGAGGATCACAGATTTGAGGCTAGAGGCAGCCTGTACAACTTAGTGAAACCCTATCTCATAATAAAAAATTTAAAAAGGGCAGAGGGTGCAGTTCAGTGGTGGAATGCTTGCCTCGTATGTATGAGAGCCTGGGTTGGACCCCACCAGTAACCCTCCCCCTAAAAAAAAGAAAAGAAAAGAAATCCAGCTAGGTTTAGTGACATACTCCTGTAATCTTAGCACTTGGGAGGCAACCCCCCCAAAAAAAAAAAAAAAAAACCCCCCCAAAAAAAAAAAAACTCCAGCAATTACTTCTATGCTAGAGGAATTATTGGCTGCATTGGACTATATAGATGATTTAAGGGATTTGGGGCTGTGTGTAGTTTCCATCTTTCTTTGTGACTTTAGAACTTACGTCTTCTATGAGATGAGATTCCGCTAGATTTCATTTGTTGCTCATTGAAAGAATGCATGATCATGTAAGGGAGAAAGATATAGAAGTCAAGGGCAAGGAATTGAGTACTACAGACCTTCATGATAAGTTCAAGGCTAGCTTGAGCTACATAGAGGGACCCTGTCTCAAAAACAAACAAAAATAAAGGAAGTGATAGTGTGTAGCTAGTATATTTTGCCACAGTCAATTGTATATACACAAAGAACATAAAACATGATGCCAGTGAATGGCAATCCTTTTATTACAGAAGAAGAATTTCTAGAACATGACGAATAAATAATGAGTTGCTAGGCGAGTTGGCATTCCCTCTGTCGAGGTGCTTTCCCCATTCACCAATTAGTTTCAGGTCCCCCTCCCTTGAGCTGACATAGCACTTTGTACTTGGGTCATAGTTCATATCACAGTCTTCCTTTTATTATGGTTAATTCTGTACATGTTTTATCTTCCTTCCTTGATTCCTGGAGCTTTGAGGACAGGGTCCACATCTTCATTTTCTTCTCTTAGGTGTTAACATTCTGTGATGTTTATCATATTAAAAAGTAGACATTGTCACAGATCTCATTCTTTTGGTGAAAATGAGTGAGTGCCTTGAACTTAATGCATGCTCTTCCATGTGGTAGGTGCAGTGGGTTCACAGGTATACATTTATCCTACTAAGCTCTATTTGACTAAAAAGGAGAAACAGAGAAAGAGACAGAGAAACTAAATACAAAATGATTTTATTCTCAGTTCTACACAGTATATACCTGGAGCATGTTTGAGACAGGATATTTGAATCTGCTTTTCCTTGCCTCTGTGCCAGTTATAAGCATATTAGGGTGCATAGGGTGATTCTAATGTTTAAAGTAAGTTTTTAGTTTGTCTCCTTCCTAAACAAGTCAGCCATTTCATCTGGTACTCATCTAAAAACAAAAACAACCCCCCCCAAAAAAAACCCAGCAGTCAGTTCTAATGCTAGAGGAATTATTGGCTGCATTGGACTAAATAGATGATTTAAGGGATTTGGGGCTGTGTGTAGTTTCCATCTTTCTTTGTGACTTTAGAACTTATGTCTTCTATGAGATGAGATTCCACTAGATTTCATTTGTTGCTCATTGAAGGAATGCATGATCATGTGAGGGAGAAAGATATAGAAGTCAAGGGCAAGGGATTGAGTACTACAGACCTTCATGACAAGAAGACTTCTGGGGAAGACTTGAAATGTGCAAGATCAAGGCCAAGGAAGATCGTAAAAGTAGTTCAGGAGACAGAAGTGGCAGGTGAAAAGAGAAAAGAAATGTACGAAGCAGATTACTCTCCTAGCCTGCTTCAGCAAAGCTGCTTAGGACCAGACAACCCTGTATGCCTAAGAGTTCCTGAAAGTATCTTGGCATTATAGTACAAATTATTCATATTAACAATGGATGGGAATGCAAACAATCATTCTGCCAACCCTAAGCAGAATATGTGGTTTTAGAAGTATGCATGTGTGCATGCATACTCATGGGAGTATGCAGTACATTTTTGAAGGTTTCCATTAAAATAATGTAATTTTGATTTAATGCTTACCTGATGCATTGTTTTGTCTCCCTGGCTAGAAAGTCACCTTCCCAGTGGAGTCAAGTTTACCAGATACTTCTGCATGTCCTCCTTTATTCATTGTCATTATCCCTACGTAGACGCTCAAGTAGCGGAAGATGAGTCTGGTGACCATACTTGTGTTTTTAGGCAAAAGAGATGCAAGGCAAGTCACAGGGCGTGAGGACATGCAGTGCTTTGCATGTCTTGAAACACTGATGAAACATGAAACTTCAGAATGAGAGCAGGGATAAGAAAGAGAAAGGCCTGTGTACCAGGTCTCTGGAAGGTATTTTCCTGCCGCCTTCTGCTTTTCATTTCCTTCTGATATGGAAAATATGGGAACTAGAAACTGACTCTGAGCCAAGATGACTCTCAAGTGATTTTTTTCCTGGCAGTGCTGACTTCACTCCTGCTCTTTGGCTCATTAAAAAGGCCACACCCCATAACATAGATAAGGAAATGATGCATTCCCCATCTCCTAAGACTCTCTTTCCTACTGGTTCTCTGAAGATCTTCTGTAGAAATTAATGAAACCATCCAAGTCCGGAAAGGATTGTTGTTGTTGTTGTTAGGTGCCATCGAGTCGTGTCTGACTCATAGCTACCCTCATAGGGTTTTCAATGGCTGACTGTTTCGGGATTGCCTTGGGAGTGGGTTGCCAGGTCCTTCTCCCATTTTGCGGTGCTGAGAATCAAACTCAGGACCTCAGAGACTGCAGAGCAGCGCTCTACCAGCTGAGCTAAATCCCAGCCCAGGAAAGGATAGAAAATGTTATTAGCACTTAACATTTTGTGTAATAGACTAGATAGCTTGTCAGTGATTAAGAATTCTTTTTTTAAACATGAGTGTTGTAAGAGTGACATCCTAATATTCTAATACAAGCACTGTGACCATGCTCTTTTATGTCTGAGTAGTGTTTTATTGTATTCTTTGTGGTAGCACAGTTATTTTAAGGATAGTGTAAGAGTGCGATCAGGCAGAGGAGTAGGGGCTCCTATCCTTTGTGGTACAACAGGCCTTTGTCCTCTGATGCAAAACAATCTGGGACTCAATTAGAGAATTTAATTAAATAATATATAGGTAATCTGGGAATGAGAAGAGATAATCATTCTGGGAAAACTAAGGTTAATGCTATGGGAAGAGAGGTTACTTAAAAGTGAAACAAAGCTAAATTAGGTTTGGGCAAGATAACCAGAAAGCTGGAGGTTGAGGAACCTATTTACTGCTTCATAGGTGTTAGAGTTTCACCTTTAGAGAAACGAATTTGTAGATGATGCATTCTGGGTGCATTTTATGAAATAATGGCATTGAACTCACCTAGTCTGCAGAAGAGATCTTCATGGCCCTAATTGGTGGCTCTGAAGTTTGATTTACAGCAAATAATCTCAGGCTTGTACTTTGGCAGGAAGGTCACAAAGTCAGAGCAACCATGTCTTCATCACTTGAGATGTTGGTTTAAATGTTGTCAGTGGGCTGCCAGTTATTGAGGGTGAGGAAATCTGTGTTCCTAGTCTCTTCCCTCCTTTCCCCGCTTTCTTCCTAACTGTTGCTAGCTATAGTTTTCTACATTTTAAGATGCGGAGCATTGGCATTCTGTTGTCACCTTGATCCCATGTAAGTCTTGGTCCTCCTGTTAACTAGTCTCAGCACTCACTGGTAATCTTTTCTTTAGGCCATAGTTTTTCTGGTCATCGATTGGTTGTCACAAGAAATTTCCTTTTGTAGATTCCTCAAGAAAGACTTGGAGGAACCATATTTGCCAGCCCATTGCTCTTGGTTGAAATGTAACTGGGTATAAAATAATCACACTTTTCTCCTCAAGGTGGTTATAGATACTGACTGCTCTTTCTTTCTGCTAGCATTAAATATTAATGTGGAATGTTTCAAGGTTTATACTTCTTAAAAGTATTTAGCTCAGTTGGTAGAGTGCTGCTCCGCACTCTCTGAGGACCTAGGTTCCATCCCCAGCACTGCAAAAATGGGAGGACGTGGTAATCCACTCCCGAAGCATTCCTGAAAACAGTCAGTCATTGAAAACTCTTGAGGGTTGCCATGAGTTGGACCCAACTGGACAGCACCTAACAACAACAAAAGTGATTTGATCTTTTTGCCTAGTTGTAGAAATCTAGAAACAGTACTTAAAAGGTGTCGTGGGTCTGTTTTCTCTGCCCCTTCAGTATGTAGATCCCAGGCCTCTTATCATTCAGAAACATAGAACTCTTTCCTTATGTGATCTTTATGAACAAATCTTTACATGTTTCTTCATTTTCATTCTTTCATGCATGTGCTACATCTCCTTTGCTGTCTTCTGTACCTCTTTTCTCTGTTCCATTTAACTTTTTGTTTGTTCCACTTAATTCTTTCCATTTCTCCCCTTTTGTTTCTTATTTTTAGCAATATTGCTTCTGTCTTTTACTCCTTGCACTTTGAGTTGCAATTCTGTAACCTTTTTTTCCTTCCATGTCGTCCTTGAGCTCAGCTAGTACACACCTTCTCTTCCTCTAGTCTCCTTACTCCTGCTATAAGCTCTTGTATTTCTAGTTTGAGCTCTTGCTTCATAGAGACAACTGTTTCATTCATTAAGTTTTCTTTTTCTAATTTTGCAAAATATTGTATTGCAATTTTTAACTGCTCTATAGCAGGATTTTCCAAGTATGCAGTCTTAATCTACTATTCGTTTATTATATCTTTGTGCAGATCATGTTCAGATTTCTCTTTTATAATCATCTTTAAATAGGTTAGTTTTTCAGGGACCAGCTATTTTCAGGAATTTTGTTTGGGGGAGGTGCCAAGACTGTCTGCCATTGTTCTCATGATTGAGGGTTTTGGGTGGGTTCATTTACCCTTTATGTATAGCCAGCCAATAAAGATAGGCATCTCTAGGCATTTCCACAATGCAGACACTCTCCTCCGCTGCCACAGAGATCAAATCTGTGAAGCAAATGTGGATTGTTTGTGTGTTTTCTCCTCTAGTCTATCCAAGTTCAAGGAAGTTCCAGCTCTCCACAGACAAGGAATGTGTTTGGTACCAGAGGGTATGTGCTCTGCCTCCAGGAAATACATTTTTGCAGGCCTTTCTGAGGTCCCCAGGTCCTACATCCTGTCTCTGTCATCTTTTTTTTTTTGTTTTTCATTTCTTTCTGGAAGGAAGAAAAGGAGGTCTTGCCTGAGCTCCCTGCTTTTGACAGCCTTTCCACCTGTTTAGGGGTCTGGAATTTGTGCTTTTTTTCTAGTTTTGTTGAAAATGGATTTCCTTTTTTATTTATCTTTTTTGCATTTAGAACACATTTGAGTAGCTTTTGAAAATGCTGACATTGTGATGCAGTGTTCAAATTAGTAGGTTTTTTGTTTGTTTGTTTGTTTTGTTTTTTTGCGGCACTGGGGGTTGAACCCAGGGCCTCTCGCTTGCATGCTTTGCAAGTGCTGGACCACTGAGCTGCACCTCAGCCCATTTTTATTTTTTACTTTTTTAAGACAGGGTCTCACTAAATTACTCAGACTGCCTCTGGTCTTGAACTTGCGATCCTCCTGCCTCCGCCTTCCGAGCCACTGGGGTTACAGGCGTGTGCCACTGTGCCCGGCTTGTTTTGTTTTTTATTGCTGTGTAGCTCAGGCTGGCCTGGAACTTCCTACATAGACCAGGCTGGCCTTGAACTTGGGTTGATCCTTCTCCTGCCCCAGCCTCTGATGTATTGGGATTACATATGTGTACCATCATACCTGGCACCAAATTAGAAGTTGTAAATGATTTTTTTCTGTTAACCCACCACTGGTCCCCATGACACCCTATACTATACTGTCTCGTAAAGCCTCCAACACTACACTGTCGTCCATCTTCTAAGCTTTTAGGGTCCAAGGAATGTGCTGCTTGGATGTATATAGAGCCTTCTGTTCATTCAACATGGCTGCTCTTCCCTGAGCATTGCTCTAGGCCTGAGGAAAACTGCATGGACGAATTCACACAAGATCTTTGACGTACCAAGGAGAAACCTTAACATGATTCCATATGGACCGGGGGTCAGAGAAGAATACAGTGGCAGGCACAGTTTGGGACTCTGAGGAAATACAGTGTAAAGGGCAGAATGTGAGCTCAAGTCAGGCAAACCTAGACTCAACACTCACTTCTGCTACTGATATATGTGACATTGGGAGAGGTTTACTGACTTCTCTTCATATATAAAGTGAAGGTGACCTTACTTACCTCATATGAATATTACAAAATTAAAGTAAGTTGCACAAAGTACTTGGCACGCGTTAGATACTTAACAAAATTATTTCAACCAGTGAAGAAGAGGTTGGTTAAGTGAAAGCAATACACATTAAAAGTACTAGGATAGAGGCCTATTTCTTTTTAAAATTGTTGGGCTGGAGATGTAGCTCAGTGGTAGAAGACTTGCCTAGCATAAGTGCGACCATGGCTTCAATCCCTGGTACTGTAATAATAATAATAATAATAATAATAATAATAATAATAAATAAATGTAGTAAAATACAAATAGCATATAGTTTGCCATCTTTGCCATTTTTATTGTAATTTTCATTATTTTATTTTGGGTTTTTTTTTCAGACAGGGTCTCACACATAGCCCAAGCTGGCCTCAAATTTTCTATGTAAACTAGAATGGCCTTGAACTTGTGTTTCTCCTCCCTCAGCCTCCTGAATGCTGGGGTTGCAGGCATGCTCCACCATGCGCGGCTTCACCATTTTTAATTTTACACTCTAATAGCATTAACACTACATTGCTATAAAGCCATCACCACCCTGCATCTCCAGAGATCTTCGTATTGTAAAACTGAATCTGTATGCCATGAATCTCCTTTCCCCGGCCTGCCTTGTTCCTGTTAACCAGCATTCTACTTTCAGTTCCTACAGACTTGACCCACCTAAGTACCTCATATAAGTGAAATTCAACAATATTTGTGGTTTTGTGTCTGGTTTATTTTACTTAGCATAGTGTCCTCAAGGTTCATCTGTATTGTCACATGCACCAGAATTTCCTTCCTTGCTGGGTGCATAGCTTACACCTATAATTCCATTGAATTGGGAGGCTGAGGCAGGAAGATCACAGGTTTGAGGCTACAGGCAGCCTGCATAACTTAATGAGACCCTGACTCAATATAAAAAATGTGCTGGGGGTGCAGCCCAGTGATAGAGCACTTGTGTGTATGAGGGCCTGGGTTCAGGTCCCTAGTACCACCCCCCCGCCCCGTCCAAATATTTTTCCTATTTTAGCCTGAATAGCACTCTGTTGCATGGACATACCACATTTTGTTTATCCATTCATCTATCAGTGGACACCTGGGTTTCTTTCACCTTTTGGCTATTGTGAATATTATTGCTGTGAACAGGGATGTACAAGTATCTCTTCGAGTCTGCTCTCAGTTCTTTAAGGTATATACTCAGAAGTAGAATTGTGCTGACTCATATGGTAATTCTCTTTAATTTTCTGAGGAACTTCCATATACTTCCTATATCCAGAGGACTGTTTCTTGATGGGGAAGTATAAATAGTGGAGTTCCCCCTAGGTAATAGGTTTAAAACAAGTCTTACATAAATTACCTAAATATGAAACTTCCACCATTAAATTGCCATTTGCTTATAGATATACCATATATTTATATACAATATGAATAATTCATGTCATAGAAAATTTAGAACTCCTCACGAGAGTGTGTGTATGTAGACAGAAAAGTGGTTAATAAGGCAGAATATGAGCCAGGCGTGTGGAGCAAGCCTGTAATCTCAGCCACACTGGAGGCTGTGGCAGAAGGATAATAAGTTCAAGGTCAGAGGCAGCCTGTACAACCTAGTGAGATGCTGTCTCAGTCAAAAAACAAAAAAGGCTGGAGGTGCAGCTCAGTGGTGGAGCACTTGCCTGGCTTGTACAACAAGGCTCTGGGTTCGACCCTCTGTATTACAAAAGAAAAAGAAAAAAGCTCTATCTGGGTACATATATGGTGGCACTCCTACTTTAATGTAGATCAGAGGAAGTATCTGTAGTTACATCTTGTAGTGCAGCCCCGCCACTTACTGTGGGAGAAATAGGGAGAATGGATGTGTTGGAAAACTTCCTATGCCAAAAATGCAGACACACTCGGTGTGGTGGCACACAACTGTAACCCCAGCACTAAGGAGGGTGTGTCAAGAGGCTTACCAATTTGAGGCCAGCCTGGGTTATATATGTTATATATTGCAAGTTGCAGGACAGCAGAGGCTACATAGACCCTGTCTCAAAAAAAATATATATCTGTATCCACCCCCCCAAACACAAATACATACACAGACATAGCTTCTTGACTTTTCATTGCCTAAATAGTAAATTGCCACTTGACTCAAGACTATATATCCCTGTGGTATCATACTGGGTGACTTCGCCCCTGGGAGAGACATCTTGGGTGGTCACAGCTGGAGGATCCCTCTGGCAGTTGGTGTGTACAGACCAGACACATGCTATAATGCACAGAACAGCCAACAAAGAATTATCAAGCCCCAATGTCTCCAGCGCCCAGGCTGGGAGACCCTGCCCCTGAGCAAACATACCTTCTCAGCCTTGTCTTTAGCCTCCCTCTTATATAAAGCTGCCATCTTAGCCAGGCCCAGGAACTCCCCAAACCTGTCCATCCTCCAGATGAATTGCTTCTTTTAGAGCCTTCTGCCTAAAATCCTTTTCCCCCACTTCTGTGATCTCAGAGCCCAGCTGTAATTCTCTCATGGACTCTGTGAGGCACCCTGGTCTCTCCAGCCATTGTTCTCTTCTTTCTCAGACCTCCTGTAGGCTGTTCCAATAATATGACATTTAGTTGACAGCAGAGGGTGGTACTTGCTCTCTTCCCAGCTTGACTGAAAGGACCTTTAAGGCTATACTGATACGATTGGATTTGAGATATAATTTGATTTGAAATGTGAAGTGCCACTTTTGTAGACCCCAGTGGGCACCTCTAACTTGGCGTGCCCAGAGCTTTCTGTGGCAGCTTTCCTGCCACCCAGGGGTGCAGTAGATGAGTCACCTCTCTTTCATACTGGTGGTTGACTGCTCTGGGGTTCAGCTTTGTTTAGAGAACAACTAGCTAGAAGGGCCTCGAGCCAGATGTGAGCGTCTACTTAGAAAAGTATTTACGTGGATCCTGCTTTTTTATCTGAGCTGTGAGATGTGGGCAAGGAGGTGGCCACAAGGTGGGCTCTGTTTTACTCTGATTCCTTTCCTCTAACAGAAGGCCATTTGGAGGACCTGTCTTAAGACACTTGGGAGACATTGCATTTCAGCTATTTGGATAGGGATTGCTCCATCATAGCCGGACTGACTTAATGCCAGTCAGTGTTCATGATGGTAAAATTAGTGGTGAAAACCATCACTACTTAGTAGAACCCACTGTGTGCCAAGCCTCAGCCAAAGTGCTGCTGTTGTTAGGTGCTGCCTAGTTGGGTCTGACTCACAGCGACCCTGTGTACAACAGAATGAAACACTCCCTGACTATGCCATGCCGGCACTGTGTCAGCGCTTCTCCGCTATCCATAGTGTTTTTGATGGCTGATTGTTTTCAAGATTGTTTTGAGAGTGGGCCACCAGGTCCTCCTCCCAGGTTTTTTTTGTTTGTTTTGCGGTACTGAGGATTGAACCCAGGGCCTCAGTGCCTCAGTGCACAGAGCAAGTGCTCCACCATCTGAACTGAACCCCACTAATTATCTCATCCAGCCATCACCTCAGTCCTGGAGCTGAAACTCCAAAAGAATCACTTGCCCAAGCTCTCCCAGCTAACAGAACAGCTGGGATTTAAACAAGATCTGTCTGCGTTTAAAGCCTCAGCCACCACCTCATTGCCTTGAGTGTAACCAGGCACCTCTGCCACTTCTGAAGGAAGAAATGCATGCTGTGGTATGTCCACAGGGGAGAGACCCCTTGTGGTCTCACTGGAGAAGTGGCTGCACCAAGGGGCCAAGGTGTCTGCATTTTGGAGCAGAACCAGGTGTCACATCTGACCACCCTGGAAACCTCAGGGGCTGCACCGTAAATACTGCAGAGTGCTCTGACCTTTCTTATTTTTGCATTTCCTCTAGGTGCACTACATCCTCCAGGAGGTGGTGATGGGTGGGATGGTGCTAGAAACAAACATGAATGAAATTGTGGCTCAGATTGAAGCTCAAAACAGGCTGGAGAAATCAGAGGTGGGTAAGCAGTTGCGCTTTTACACTGTCTGGATAGAGAAGAGCTGTGTGGAGGGAGGTGTGTGCCTGTGTTGCTTTGTACTCCTGTGGAGCCTTAGGCAATGGTTTATACTCCTTTCTTTCTTAAGTCCATCAGAACTGATTGATTTGAAGCCCATCTCTGAGAATCAAATGGGTAAAGAGGTTTTAAGTCTCAGGCTTTCAGGCCAGAACTGTGAGGAAAAAGGTGCATGGCTTGTTGTTGTTGTTGTTAGGTGCCGTTAATGAGTCGGTATCCCACTCATAGCAAGCCTATGTACAACAGGTGAAACACTGTTGTCAGTGCTTCTCTGCTATTCATAGGGTTTTCAATGGCTGATTGTTTTTTGGGAGTGGGTTGCCAGGTCCTTCTCCTAAGCCTACAGTATCTGATGTCCCCAGGCGGTCTCCCATCCAGGTACTAACCAGGCCTGACCCTGCTTAGCTTCTAAGATCAGATGCCACAGTGCTATGGCTGCAGGCTCAAGGCAAATGGCAGAGGAGGGCAAACAGTGTTTGACTTATGGTTGTGGCCTGGGTTTGTGGTTTGTCATTCCTCCTCTCAAAGCTCCCTGGAGGGACCCAGAATCTCCTCTGATTCCACTGTGGTTCCCTGCTTTGTCTACTACATGAGTCTGAGCTCCCAGCAGCTGTTTCTTATGGTGTCTTTCATCCCTCAGAGTTCCAAGTATCCTTATTTTCAGTTAGGCATAGAAAAAAGCTGTGATCGAATTTGGTTGGATTTGGAAATTCCACACATGACCCAGCTTCACACTGGTCTTTGCCTGATGCAGGAGCTCATGGTAAAGCTGGTCCTGTCCCTCTGGGATGTTTCCACTCCTTTCTTCTGCCTGACCGGGGAGCAGTGGACACGGGGACTTTCACGTGAGCGGAACTGCAGAACAAATTACTTCTGTAATTATCTGAGCTCCAAAGGAGTCTCTTTGCTTTGTGTAAAGGAACCTGATCTTGCGAAACCAGTTCTTCCTGTGGGGATTGGCAGTCCCATTGAAGATGCTTTTGTAGACCACAGCTCTTGTGGAAGCTGTAGCTCTTAGAGAAACTGCCATGCATAGAGCATGAGTCAGGGGCAAGGAGTTTGGAAACCGAAGAAACAGAGACTTGCTGGGTGTGTGTGGAGTTGGGGGTAGTGTCATGAAAGCCATCAGTGAGGGAAAAGTGATTTTTTTTTTTCGGTACTTGGGGTTGAACCCAGGGCCTTGTGCTTGCATGCCCTGCAAGTGCTGGACCACTGGGCTGCACCCCCAGCCCATTTTTTACTTTTTGAGACAGGGTCTCGCTAAATTACACAGACTTCCTCTGGTCTCGAACTTGGCGATCCTCCTGCCTCTGCCTCCCAAGCCGCTGGGATTACAGGTGTGCCACCGCGCCCAGCTCGGAAAAGCAATTTTGAGAGAGTATTGGTCAGCTGCTCCTCTCTCCCCACCCTGGAGGCAAGTCTGGGACTTTGGAACCTGATGCGGACGTCTGGACTCTTCGCGTTTGATTTTGTGGCTGGTGCACCCACCTCCTGGGTGTCAGCCCCTCCCAGCTTGGTGGCATGTGACATTTCCAAAGCCTGTTCTTTTCCAGCTCATATTACTATTTGGCAAACAGTTGCCCTAAAGCGGTGACATTGTTTTTTCCTTTGAAGAACTTCCCTGTGACTTTGCACTTGTCTGTAAGAGAGCCTCCTGGGGAAAGAGTTTGGTGTGGTTTGGTTTCATAAACAGAAAGTACCCATAATCCTTCTGACTTTGGTAAATGCCTTACTATTCCAGACAGTATTTATTGCACAGCTAGCCCGGCCAGGCACTGGTAGATGCAGGGGCTGTGAAACCGCGCAAGACCCCACCCTGCCTTTTGAGGAACTTGTATTCTGATGGGCTTTGAGCCACTCGGCAGAATGTTCTGTGGCTTCCTTTGAAGAATAGGAGAAATGAAAACTTAGGTGTCTGTGTTGCATTTGGAGTTCTGCTAGGTCTCTCTTGTGTGTTTTTGTTTTGCTTTGTGTGGCTTTTAGAGAACAAAGCAGGTGACATAGCCTAAACTCTTACTCCCCTCTTGCCTCTCTGCAGGGTGGTCTTTCAGCAGCCCCCGCACGGGCTGTGTCTGCTGTGAAAAATATCAATCTGCCTGAAATCCCACGGAACATCAACATTGGCGATCTCAACATCAAGGTCCCCAACCTGTCCCAGTTTGTCTGAGGCTGGAGCCTTGGGCTGAACTGAAATCCCTGAGACCAGCAAAGCCCATCAGATCCAGAAGCAGAACCCATTCGAGCCTTCGAGGAGTTGAGCCTCAGGACCCCGTGCCTTTCTGTCTGAGGACCATTTGGCATGGCGTGGGGAAGGGATTCGGGTGTAGGGTGTGCTCTGCCCTTGCATATGCAGCTCTGCCTTCTGTGCTGCTCATGGTCATTGCAGACGTCAGTGGGCTCTGCCCTCCTCAGAGGGGAATGGCCAGGCCCAGGCCCCCTGCTCCTTTTCCCCCCCGCCCCTGTCTGCTCCCAAAAGCTGGGGACTGGATGGAGCAGGCCCACCTGCTTCCCAGAGCCCCGCCACTAGCACTGAATACCTTCTCTGAGGAGAAGCTTCCTTCTTAGCACCACAGGCTCACAAGGTCCTGTAGCCCTTACTTGTGACAAGATGCCATAGGAAGAGGGCCCTTCAGCTAGGGATGTAGAAGGTGGCACTTTATGGGAACCACAGGCACTGGAGGCCTCTACAAGGTCCTTCTGCCCAGAATCTTTGTGTATTGTCAAAATTTGTTTCCCCCACCGACACAGTCCAGGACTGTTCTCACCGGTGTCCATGTACAGGACAACCTGTCATGCACCTGGTGCGGGCCACCACACACTTGCTGACAGGGAGGGCACCTCCCATGTGCCAGAGAGGGCCTCCTCCCAAAAAAGAGGCCCCTGTCTGAGGGAGGCCAAAGCTGACGACACATGGAACGTCCCAGAGTCTTTTTTTGTGTGTGTGTTACTGGGGGTTGAACCCAGGGCCCCACGCTTGCATGCTCTGCAAGTGTTGGACCACTGAGCTGCACCCTCAGCCCATTTTTTTAGTTTTTGAGACAGGGTCTTGCTAAGTTATAATGATTGCCTCTGGTCTCAAACTTTTGATCTTCCTGCCTCCGCTTCCCGAGCCGCTGGGATTACAGACATGTGCCACCGTGCCCGGCACAAGAGTTAAGATACATCTCCTTCCGTGTCACTTGCCGTGTTGTGAGTGATGAGCCCCCCATCCACAGGAAGCCCACCATCGCTGGTTCCAGGCTGCCGTGTGAGGCCCAGACCAACGATGTGCTGGCCACGACTGGAGCAGTGCTGCGTCTTCTCCCTCCCTGAGCGTGGCCGTGGGTCCACTGGGTTCCCTCAGAGGACACTCCCCCAGGGATTGGGAGACTCGGAAATGTCTACATGTGGGAAGAGTCCTCCTGTGGCTAATGGGGAGCTAAAACTGCTGCTTGGAATAGGGTCTCCCTCCACCCTGTCTCCTAGGCTGGGTCTCAGGGATTGGTCGTGCTGCTTGAGATCGAGGAGGTGCTGCACCTGCTTGGGAAAATCTGCCAGCCTTTGGCCCCACAGGGCCGCAGCGGGGGACCCATGCCGTTTCTTCAGGCCCCCCGATGCTGCAGTGGAGCAGGTCTGAAGTGGTGCTCATCTGGACCAGGTGTCAGGGCCTCGTGCGTTTTCATTTTCAAATGATGCTTCTGTGCTCTGTGCCCACTGCTCTTGGCAACCTCCCGTCTTTCAGTAGCTCTGTGGAAATGGGCAGCTGGTCACGAGGTGGGCGCCTTGTCAGGTTGGAAGAGGGACAGGTGGGTGAATAGATCTGATGCCAAACCCCTGCTGCCATTCTCTCGAAGGGTTTACTTACTTCACATCCCTGTCACATTTGCTGAATGTGAAATAGGAATAAAAGGAGGAAGGCGGTGTTCATTTTGCATCTACTGTAAAGGGAGCATGAGGAAGAGCCTTTGACAATCCTTACCACAGACCTCCTCATCCCCATTTTGCAGATGAAGAAAGGAGAGTCAGAAAAGCCATGGAAACTGCTCAGGTCACAGAGGGCTAAGATTTGAAACTATCTGCCTGCCTGACTCCAAAGTTCTTTTTTTCCTTCACTGCTTAAGATGACTTCTTCCAATTTTATCATCTTTTCTTTTATAGATTATAGATAAGGAAACTGAATTCCAAAGGGATTGAGCAACTCTTCATAACCTGTGGTAGAAACAGACTTGGTTATCTAAGGTAGCCCGTGACTACTCACAGACTCCATTTGACTGCTGAAGCTGAAATGCAGAACTTGAAGTATGTTGAGGGTCACAAAGTTAGACCCAGGTCACCATTCTTGAGTTCATTTGTTATGTGGCTGAATGCAGTGCTGGAGGACCGTCACACCCACTGGAGTTCCTGGGATGGTCTCAATTTCAAATATTTGCCTGCTAGAAACCATCCATTCCCCAAAACTATTGCCTAACCCTGCTGATGACAAAAACAACCATCCCAGCAGCTCTCACATGGCCCCTAAAATGCCCTAAAACTTGAGGCTGTTGTCTGTATTGGGAAAACTCAGTCCCTCTGGACAAGCCAGAGGGATTAATTAATTAATGGTTAATTAATCACTTGAAGTTGCCTGGAAATCTAGGTAGCTTTCTTTTTTCTTTAAGTACTGGGAGCTGCACCCAGGGCCTCATGCATACTAATAAGCAAGTGCCCTACCACTGAACGGGCCCCCACCCCATTTATTTTTACTTATTTATTTATTTATTTATTTGGTACTGGGACAATGAACCCCAGGCCTCACACATGGCTTTGCAAGTGCTCTGCCACTGAGTTGTACTCCCAGCCCGATTTTTGTTTTTTATGTTGAGTTAGTCTCACTAAGGCCCCCTCAGGGCTCGAACTTATGATTTTCCTTGCTCTGCCTTCTGAGTTGCTAGGATTACAGGCTGACCTTGAATTCTCAGTCCTCCTGCCCTGGCCTCCTGAGTGCTGGGGTTGCAGGCATGTGCCACCACACGTGGCGTTCTGTTTTGTTCTAATAGTTAAATCCCAGTTAGGTTTTTGTTGTCATGTTTTGTTTTGGAGAAGGGTACTGCCGAGAGATGTCAGGTACGAAGCCCGGGGCTGGGTTGGAATTTGCTTTGGACATGCTTGGCTTGGGCTGGTTCACATGGAGGATTTCCTAAAGTGGTGTAAAGTGCTGGGTTTTCAGTGCTCACTGGCACTAGTGAAAATCTGAAATGCTTCCATGGTGCAGTTTCTGAGGGCCTGGCAAGGGGCAAAGTCAGTTCTAGGCTCTGAAGCCAGAGAAGAGCGGCTCTGCTTCCCCCAGTTGTCCGTTAACATCTCTGATGTTGTTCACATTGTTGGGACACAGGAAGGCCCAAACTGTGGAGACTGAAAGTCAGTACCTGTGGTGTGGAATATTTAGAGGACAGTAACCCATTTCCCACCCATGACTGAACACATTGTTTGCTAGGCCATGCCCTTAATAGCTACCTTGCTCTAGGCCTGACCATGGCTTTGTACATGTGATGCTGAGGACATCCTGAGTCCCCAGAGTCCCTATTTATCCAGCCTCTATCACATGCAGAGCCAGGCCTCTCTTCACCACCTCCACCACCACAGAGTGAGCCTACTGAAGCTGTCTCTGGTCCCAGCTTCACCAGAAAAGAAACCCTGGGGACGTGGTTAGAACCACATTATGGCTAAATCTTAACACTGTGGGCCAGTCGTTAGTCGGGGGATTTCCTTAATATGACTGACTGACCATGGCTTTCTAAGTGAGTTGCAGTGATTGACATGTGACAAAGATGAGGAGCCAGGCTGAGTGCAAACAAGTTTAGAGACAGCCGGAATGGAGAGCCACTGAAGTATGGGAGCGCACCTGCAGGAGTAACATTTCTCATTTTCCACCTCCCACAGCCGCACCACTCTGACATCTGATCCCATCAGATCTCTGAAGCTAAGCAGGGTCAGACCTGGTTAGTCCTTGGATAAGAGACCGCCTGAGAACACCAGGTGCTGTAGGCTTGGGAGAAGGACCCGGCAACCTACTCCCAAAAAACAATCTGCCATTGAAAACCCTATGAATAGCAGAGAAGCACAGACAGTAGTGTCAGGCATGGCACAGCATCAGGGAGCATTTCATCTGTTGTGCATAGGATCACTATGAGTTGGACCTGACTTCACCTAACAACAATAACACATATGCTCTGCCACCAAGAGCAAGCCCACCTCACTGTGCGGTAGCCGCTGGCCTAGGGTCCACTTGCACTGTACTCCAGGGTGGTCCACGCTCACAGAGTGGCAACCTTAGATTAAGGCCTCCCTGGCTGCCCTGAAGGGTACTGCGTTGCAGCCTTCCGGCAAAAGTAGCCAATGAGAAGACAGTTCCTTGCGGAGGATTAATCTTTTCCCAAAGACCATTAAAACTCCTATTTCAGTTTTTCCTTTCCAAAAAAGGAAATACATTCATACAGTTCAAATTTTATGAAAACAACAGACTTCATATGCAGCAAAAGACTCCTGGCCTATTCCCCAGCCACAGATCCCTGTCCCTGGTAGAAGCCCGTGCTTCCAATGTAAAGGACCAAGAAACGTAGTCCCTCGGTCTTCATTACTGAATTGGGCTTTCCTGAAAGTGAGTTCTGATTCTTAACCTTGGTGGTTGACCTCAGCTGCCCCCCTCCTTGTGGAGGAGGGCTCTCTCAGGTCACCCCATATGAAGCAGCACTACCCGCCCTTACTCTTCAGCCTTATTTCTCCCCATGGCTCTCTGACATGCTATGTGTTCAGCTGTTTAAGTTCCTGTCTGTTTCCACACCCCAGGATGTATGCACCCTGAGGGCAGGGGATTGTCTCTTGTCCAGTGCCGTATCCAGGGCTCTGAACAGGGCCTGGTCCATACTGCTCAATAAAGAATGGTTGAGTGTGTGAAATTCATTCGTACAGTCCCTTATAGCCTGGGGTCCCTGGGGAGGAGAACCAGGGCCATGGCACTGGAACAGGAAGTAGGGAGGACCAGGTGATGGCTGTGGAGGAAGAAGGAGAGGAGAAAGGCAGGTGGAGGAGTGGCAGGTGGGGCTTCCAGGAAGAGGGTGTGGCCAGGAGAGGGAGTGGACAGGAGTTAGGATGTGGACATGTTAGGGTGCAGCTGCCTGAGTGTATCTAGGAACAGGAGAGTAAATGAGGATCTGTCCCTGAGATTCCGTTCAGAGTCATGGGGCTGAGTGATGTGGCTTAGGGACAAGAGAATTGAAGATGGAGCCCATGGGCAGGGCAAGAGACATTTCTGGACATTTGAGCAACTTGAAGTCAAGGGAGACTTTCCAGTGGGGAAGAGACTGAGAAGAGAGGACCTCTCTCCACCTTACAGTTGCTCAGCCTTTGGCAAGGACCTGAGTGATAGGCTGTGGCCAAGCAGGCCCAGATGAGAGTTGGGGGCCCTGTAGGGAGGCCACACTTCCCTTGAGAAGTGAGAACTTTGGGCCTTCTCAGAACAAACCTTAATTTCTTTTTTTCCTTTTGGTTTATTGAATCTTGGTGTATAGTCAGGCTGGCCTCAAACTTGTGATCCTCCTGCCTCTGCCTCCCAAGTGCTGGGTTGACAGATGTGTACCACTGCCCAACTTAAGCCTTACATTTTTGTCCAGCTCTGACATCAGCTTGGCCTCCCGGAAGCACTTGGGAATAGGTCCCCACCTTGCAGGGGGCCAGGCTGGAGGCAGTGTTCATCACTGAGGTTGGGTGCCCTTTGCCAAGCCACAAGGTGAAGTGCAGCTAAAATACCATGAAGGAGGTCCAGGGACAGGTTTCAAAGATGGGTCCGTGGGTTCCCCAGGTCGAGGTGATAACTCAGAGTACCATGCTCCCCAGCTACAAAGGGAATATACACACCCCATTGAAAACCCCGTCTACACACCCCCTCTACAAACCCCATTGAAAATGCCTGGGATGTGCATGACCTCCCAGATTTCAGAGTGTGGGCACAGCAGCACCAGTTGTCTCCCTGTTACTGGGGCAATTTTTGCTGCTGTTCCCTAGGAGGAGGACCCTGTGTCCCAGCCTCTAACTGCCTCTTGCCACCAGCTGGACCTGCCTTGGCCCTAGAACCTGCTGCCCTGCCTAGCAGCTGCTTGCAGTGCGTGATGACGTCACAGCCTTGAAAGGAAATCCCAGAGGCCAAACTCTGCTGAACAGACAAGAGTTCTGGGGACATTGCTGGCATCACAGTCTGTGGGGGACCATCCCTGTCAGCCTTGCTTGAGCCACGGAGCTCCAGGTTACAGCCTGTTCACCCCATGTCATCCCGTTCCCAGCCCCAGCCCAGCCAGGCTGCTCTGGGCTCCACTGGCCCAAGCGAGGCCACAGGCACCTCATCAGGCCCTTGCTTCAGGTCCCACAGCCCCTGGCTCCCATGTGTCCTCACAGATGGCCCCTGTGCTCTGGGTACACAGTCCCACTCTGTCCCTGATCTGCGCCCAGGTGTACCAGCCCCTGCCTTCTCGTCTTCTCATAGCCCCAAGCCTACACCACACCCGCAACCCAGCAACCTCCAATCCTGCTCCATGCCAGCTGTCCTGGGGCTCACAGCTCACCACTGTGTCCCTCCAGCCCAGGTCCTAACTGGACATCACCGAAGCCCCTGCCCGCCCCTCCACCTGCCCCTTTGCCTCCTGGTGGCTCATCACTCAGTGGCCAGGGTGCACCTTCTGATGTGTAGTCCACCCCACTGTCCTGCACTGCCCTCTGCCCTGCCTCCCTCTGCCTCCTTGGCCTCAGGCAGAGCCTTGGTCACATTGCTGCCTCAGGGCCTTTGCTTCGCTGTCCCACCTGCCTCTCTTTGTTCAGGCATCTGCTTGGAGGACTTCCTGTCCAGCCTGGCTGAAACAACCACCCTCCCCAGTCACCTCCTGTCCTGTGCCTTCTTGATCCTTGAATCAATTATTCGTGATGCCACCTCTAATCTCCTCCCTCTTTATGCTGCTATGTCATGGGTGCCTGGGACAGTGCCCGACCCATATGAAATCAGGAAATAAATGATTTTCCTGTGAACAAATGACTGCATCTCCTTTTGTTGCTCGTCCACTGGACAGGAAGCTCCACGGTCACCCAGCCTCGAAGGCAGGTAGCACCATGAAGCAGGAGGCCGGGGGCCTGGCTGCTTGATCCACTGTGTGACTCCAAGCAAGTCCAGTACCCAGGAACAGTGTAGAGAAAGTGCTTTGCTCTCTAGGCGTTCAGCTCTGCGTGAGACACAGCTTTGGTTTGAGTCCCGGCTCTGCTGCTTCCACGTGAATTTAGGCCACAGCCCTAACCCTCCCGTGTTCTTGTATCCTCAGCCGTGGATCAGGAACCAGACAGCTCCTTGCAGGAGGCATTGTTCTTAGCTGCAAGCAGGACACCCACCCCAGACGTGGCACTGATTAAAGAGGAGGTGGAAAGCTTGGAGCCACACTGGCCAGGCCACAGGTGACAAAACCCTCTGGGACATATTGCTGGCACAGCCATTACTGGGCTTCCAGGCCACAGCCCTGCAGGGCTCCCCTGCAGGGACAGACTCCTGGTGGGGGCCAGGAGGATGAGGGAGGCTGGCCGGGGCTCAGGCAGAGGCCAGACAGCTGTCCTATGCTCACCTGGGGGGCCCCCCCGGGGCACACATGGGCCGGCTCAGGGGGGCCAGATGGGCAGGTGCGCTCACCAGAGGATGCTGGCAAAATGTCAACAGCATTATGCCCATTCACTGAAAAGCCTGGCAAGAGCCCACCTACAATGGAATGTGGGACTAGAGAGCTGCAAGGGCACAGCACACAGGCGTTTGAAAGAATAAACCGAGCCAGGCGTGGTGGTGCACGCCTGTCATGCCAGCTGCTTGGGAGGTGGAGGCAGGAGGATCACAAGTTGGAGACCAGAGGCAGTCTGCATAACTTAGTGAGACCCTGTCTCAAAAAGTAGAAAATGGCCTGGGGGTGCAGCTCGATGGTCCAGCACTTGCAGAGCATGCAAGCGTGAGGCCCTGGGTTCAACCCCCACCCCGTTGAGCATAAGAGCAGGGCGGCAGCAACGGCAGTCAGGTGGCTTCATCTATTTGAACCTTGAAGACAGAGCACGAGTCTGTGGCCAGTCCTCAGAGGAGGGGTGCCCTTTGGAGGGGTAGAGACGGAGGGAGGGCTCTCAGCAGGGTTCCTGGGGGGCAGAGCGAGTTCACAAGCCTCATCTGATGCTGGGCTCACCTGGGGTTCCTTGTGTGAAGGGGCGCTGGGTTCTGCACTTAGGAATTAGATTTTGCTCTAGGCACGCTAGACTTCCTTTTTTAAAAAAAATACCTATTTACAGGGATAAAAAGAATTAGTCCCTGAGAAGCACCTGGCTAGATGTATGAGCTGAGTAGTGTTAGGTCATCATTATTACTGCCACTATTGTCCTTGTCACTGGCTTTTCTCCCCACCAACCCCACCCTTCTCTTGAAGCTGGAGACAGCTGTGTTCTTGGCCCTCAAACCCTTAGGGCACACTGAATGGGGGCTCTGAGTTTGTCAGGGTGCTCTGAGATTGTGGGGGGCTCTGAGCTCATTGAGGTGCCCTACACTTTCCTGTCCTGGGGAGATGGGCGCGGACCCTGGAGAAGCACCCTCAGTGGCCCCATGGAGGAGCTCAGCCAGTCCTGCAGGGCATGTGCAACATGGCTGTGCCAGGGAGGCTCAGGGAGGAAAGATGGCGCATGGCCTGATCTCAAGAAGGGACGGCGAGAGGGGACGGCGAGAAGGGATGGTGAGTTCCCAGGCTGCCTTGGTCCTTTCGTGCTGCTCTACAGCAATACATGGGCTGAGTACCTTACAAAGAATGGGAGTTTATTTCTCACCACTTGGGAGGCTGGGAAGTCCTGCGTGCTGCATAAAGCCACAGGGGAAGGGGGCAGGGCAATGACTTTAGAACAAACCCAAGGCCAGGTGGAGCCAGGAGGGTCAAAGGTAGAAGGCCAGAGGCAGCCTGCATAATTTAGTGAAAACCTGTCTCAAAGTAAAATATTAGAAAGGGGCTGGGGTGCAGCTTAGTGGTAGAGGACTTGCAAAGTGTGTGTGAGGCCTTAGGTTCAAACCCCAAGCACCTCAAAACAAACAAACAACAAACAAACAAACTACTCTATAGATGCTTTAGTCCACTCCTGAAGACAAAGTCGCTGAGCGTCTCACCTCTCAACACTCACCCCCTCACTGGGGGTGAAGTTTCCAACTCACGGCCTTTGCAGGACACCCTCAAACCACAGCACAGAGCAAGGGTCCCCAAGGAGCTCGGGCAGGAGCAGAGGGGAGGCAGGGAGTGCAGAGCCTGGTGGGCGGGCAGCTGCCTGCAAGGTTATGGTTTCATTTGTGTCCTGGAGTTTGGTGTGGACAATGGAAGAAAAGAAAAGGAAAAAAAAATTTCAGAGCCCAATAGGAGACCCTTGGTGGTGGCCCCCACCAAGGTGTCAGTGTGGGACAGTGGGGATGGAGAGAAGTAGATTTTAGGACATTCTACCCTTAGAATGTGCTTGTAGTCTTAGCCTTGTGGCATCCAATCCCATCAGATCTCAGAAGCTAAGCAGGGTCGGGCCTGGTTAGTACTTGGATGGGAGACCGCCTGGGAACAACAGGTGCTATAGGCTTGGGAGACGGACCCGGCCACCCACTCCCCAAAACAATCTGCCATTGAAAACCCTATGAACAGCAGAGAAGCACTGACAACAGTGTTTTGCTTGTTGTACCCAGGGTTTCTATGAGTCGGATACCAACTCAACAGCACCTAAAAACAACAACAACAACAACAACAACAACAACAACATGCTTAGAATTGGGGGGGTTGGGCGTGTCACTGGGAGTGGAGGGAGGTGCAGAAGGGAGAGAAGGAGGCCCCGGCTGGTGGGTAAGAGCGCCTGTTGGAGTCAGGCTGTATGGGAGGTGCAGGATGGGGTGCCCCTGAAATTGTGGACAGAGGAAGAAGAGACTGAGAGCCGGTAGGCAGCACCTTTGTGGGGGTGCCAGGGAAGTGGGGAGAGGCTGCTGGTTTAGGGGCACACTCAGCAGGGTTCAGGTTAGCAGAGTGAGGGGCTGAGGCACGTTTCCTGGGGCTCAGTGGGAGGTGTGAAGGAGGGATTGTTGGGCCGTGGTCATGAGCAGCAGAGATTAGGGGCCCAGTGGACTTAGCTGTTACCCAAATATCTAGACCAATGACCTCCCCCACGCACCAGCGCGTTAGAGGACTCTGACCCCTGGGGAGGGAGGGGCAGGTCAGCCAGGGACAGCAGGTCAGGTGGTGTGTGAGCCCCGGGCCTGATGGCTAACTTGCGGAAGGGAGGAGTAATGAGAGGGATACCAGAGGAGGCAGCCGCGGCCCCTCTCAGAATTGCACACTGCACACTTGACCTCAGGCTTAGCCCTCTTTTACCGATGAGGCAAATGAGGCCCTGTGGGATTCAATTCCTTGCTGATGGCCAGATAGACCCAGAGGTGGAGCGAACTGTGCCAGAGTCTGAGCCCTGTGGTTTTTCACCTAGAATGGGATTTGGCAAACCCTGGGTCTCCAGGCTACAGAGGGGAACCCAGAGACAGCTCCTGCCTTGTTCACATTTCCACAGAGTCACTCGGTGACGAGAAGGTGGGCAGAGAACAGGCCATACAGAGTTGTCAGAGAAGCCCCTGACCTTCTCAAGGGGGTGCCCAGTATGGCACAGTGGGGTGCAGGGGGCCAGCTTGTGCCCACTTGGAGGAGCTGGCTGCTAGAATTTCAGGAATTTCATGGGTCAGTTGTTAAGCACAGCCATTACCAAATATTAAATTATAGGGTGGGTGTGGTGGTACACACCTATAATCCTAGCACTTGGGGGGCAGAGGCAAGAGAATCACGAGTTTGATGCCATCCTGGATTACACAGTGAGTTCCAGGCCAACCTGGGCTGCATTGCAAGACCCACCCACCCTCCAAAAAGAGGTGGTTTTGGGGGTTTTTTTGGTACCAGGGAGTAGAACCCAGAGCCTCTTACATACTTTATAAGCACTCTACCACTAAGCTGCATCTCTAGCCCCTTTTTTATTATTTATTGTGAGTCAAGCTCTCTCTAAATTACATAGGCTGACTCTAGGCCTTGATCTTGCGATCCTCCTGCCTCTGACTCCACTTCCCAAATTGCTGGGATTACAAGTGCGCGCCACTGTGCCTGGCTAAAAGAAGATGTTTTTATTTGCTTGTTTGCATGCTCACATATGCTCACAATTATGTTTTTAAAAAGGTAGGGTTGGGTGTGTAGCTCAGTGGTGAAGCACATGCGAGGACCTAGATTTAATTCCCGGCATTCCTCATCAAAAGGCAAAAGTAACATCCCAAAGCCATCACCTCTAGTTATGTTGCCAATTTGATGCCCATGGGGTTATTAACCTCTCTTTCCCCCGGGTGTTGGGGGGTCTGCATCACGACTCGGTACAGGGCATTGCAAGCCAACTCTACCTTCCACGGTGGCTTGAAATCAGACAGGGCTGCTAGTTGTTGAACACTTTTGCCGTCTCCTTACTGAGCCTTGGCGTCTTGGGCGCCTGCATAGGGGCCAGGAAGCTCAGTGGTGGAGCCAAGGGGAGGGAAAGTTGAACCAGAAGCCACAAGGCCCCTGTAATTGTAATTGTAATTGTAATTGTATTATAATAAATGCCTGATGCATGCTAAGCCCTCCTTCCTGCCAGGTTTCAGGATGCTCAGTCCTTACACGCGCCTGTGGAACCAGGTGCCCTCACTGTCTGCAGATGAGGAGACCGTGGTACAGAGGGGTTACTCATACAACGTCTCTCAGCTAGTCGTGGCCAGGCCACCCCTTCACTACCTCTGCCCACACGCACCCCAAAGGTCCCAGTGTTGGCCCTGGGCTCTGGCCTCACCCTTCCCTGCAACTTCCCACCAGGCACAGACCCCAGGCTCCCCAGAAGCCTGGAGTGGACTTCACTGACCACCAGCCTACAGTCCTGCTTTTCCTGGACATTCAGATCTGAGAGTAGGGCACAGGAACCTGTGACATAGAGCAAGACAGGTGGGCCTCTTCCAGGGCTCAGGGGCCTCTCCATGCCCAAGCAGGGCAGGTGGAGCTCCCACAGCCTCCCGTGGGCTCTGAGAAACCCAGGAAAGCGGTAGTCAGGGGGGGCCTCTCAGCGTCAGGACACACCATGCCCTGCGGCACTGCCCCTGCCCTTCTTTCTGATAGTGGCCAAGTGCCAGCCTCTGTGCAGAGCAGACCCACTCTGTCCCTGCCCCTTGAGGGGCTGCACTCAGTCCTTGGTGCCTGCTCGCTAGCCTCCTCTCCCCCAAGAGGCACGGGGGACTGCTCACAGTCCGGAGGCAGACAGACAGACAGGTTCCCAGTGGGGTACGGGCAGTAGGTGCTGTGTTTTGGCCTTGGCCATGAAGGCAGGCTAGCCACTCATGCTCACCCACTGCTGGTTATTGAACATTTTTGCTGTCTTGTCACTGAGCCCTGGCATCTTGGGGCACCTGCATGGGGTGGTGGTGGGGGGGAGACAAGAAGCTCAGTGGTGGAGCTGAGGGGAGGGAAAGTTGAGCCAGAAGCTATGAGGCCCCTGTAATTGTAATCATAATAAGTGCCTGACAAGCCGGGCATGGTGACGCACGCCTGTAACCCCAGCACACGCCTGTAATCCCAGTGGCTTGGGAGGTGGAGGCAGGAGGAACTCAAGTTCGAGACCAGAGGCAGTCTGCGTAACTTAGCGAGACCCTGTCTCAAAAAGTAAAACAATGGGCTGGGGGTGCAGCTCAGTGGTCCAGCACTTGCAAAGCATGCAGGCGCGAGGCCCTGGGTTCAATCCCCAGTACCGTAAAAAAGAAGTGCCTAACACATGCTAAGCAGGCGGGCACCAAAGGGCGAGGGGGCAGGCTGCTGGAAGTGTGGCCAAGGAGGCGCAGGGGGCACTCCTGGAGCAGCAGATTCCTAGGTGCAGCCCTGAAGGATTCTAAACACTTGGTGGTGGGGGTGGGGGTCAGTGACATCTCTAGAAGGTCCACCCAGGTGGCAGTGGGCAGAGGTTGTGATGTAGACAGGGGGCCCCCACGGAGGATGGAGGGGCTGGTGTGGAGCTGTGAAGACCTCCCCAAAGTCAGGCTTCAGGGTGTGAGGTGCTGAAATGAGCACACCCAAGATTGATTGCCTGCAGCCATAGCCCTGTGGCATCTGATCCCGTCAGATCTCAGAAGCTATGCAGGGTCAGGCCTGGTTAGTACTTGGATAGGAGACCACCTGGGAACACCAGAAGCTGTAGGCTTGGGAGAAGGACCTGGCAACCCACTCCCAAAAATCAATCTGCCATTGAAAACTCTATGAATAGCACAGAAGCACTGACAATAGTGTTTTGCCTGTTGTACGTGGAGTTGCTATGAGTAGGATACTGACTCGACCGCACCTAACAACAACAACAACAACAAGATTGACTGGACAGGGATCATGGAGGCCACAGGCCTGGCAGGGGTGACATCATTGCCAACGGTGAGGTCTGATGTCAGCTGACTCAGAGGCAGGACGGTGGGTGGGTTTGGCCATGTTCTTGCAGGCCCCTGGGGGTCCCAGATCAGGTGCCTGTGAGGACCTGGGCTCTGTGGGTGGGGCTGGGAAGGACGTCCTGGGCCATGAATGCAGAGAGAGAGATGGTGCCCAGGAGCTGGGGAGCCCATGGGAGAGGTGGACACCCACGATGGGCTGGGCGGAAGGGGGACCCAGCACCTAGCTGAGATCAGAAGAGGTGCTCTTGTGTGCACAGCACAGATGGAGGGGAGCGGGACAAGTGTGGACATGGAAGACCGGGTGGAGGGACAGCATGTGAGGGGTGGTCTGCCAGGCAGACGTTCCAGGAAGGACAGCACAGGGTCCCCGATGTGGCCTGGAACAGGGAGAGGCGAGGCTGCGGGCCGAGGAGGGAGTTCAAGATAGGGCCCCAGGCTGCCGGGAGGTAGGGCTGGAAGCACAGAAGGGGAGACAGGTTGGAGCAGGTCTCTGCCGGCAGGTGGAGGAGCACCTGGAGTCAGGAGGCTGTGGTGGGCTGTACGTAGGGTGAGCTGCAGTGGGGAGAGAGCAGGGGCTGCCTGAGCGGGGCTGAGGAGGGCCCCAGGACTCCACTGGGAATAGCGTGCCAAAAGGTGGCATGGAAAACATGTCCACTTCCTAGTGTGTCTTTTATTTGGAAGATGGGCCATTGTTATAATTAAGTTAAGGATCTGGAGCTAAGGTCATCTTGGATTATCTGGGTGACTCAAATCCAATGACATGTCTCCTCACAAGAGACACAGAGACCATATGACCGACCACAGTAGCCCAGGAATGCTGGTGCCCCCACAAACCAGGAGCTTTTCTTCCCTTGGGATCCCCCCATCTCCCCTCCCCGAGCCTCCACAGAAACCCTGCCTGCTGATCCCTGGATTCCAGACAGCTGGCCTCCACGACAGGAGGGAACAAATTCCTCCCGTTCCAAACTCCCTCAGCTTGTGGTGACTTGTTACTGGAGCCCCAGGACACCAATACACAGGGCATAAAGAGGCACGACGTTACAGATCCCTCCACGAGCCTGGGGTAGCACCAGAGCAGGGAGGCGGGAGGGCAGACTGGCATGGGTGGCCTACCTGCAGGGAGAGCCACGGGGTGGGCAGAAGCAAGGCCTGCAGAGGGGATGGGGAAAGACAGCGTGAGATGTGAGGGGAGGCAGGGGGCGGGCACTATGATGGCTCATCTGGACTGTCAGCTTGACTGGATTGTGAAGCGCCGAGGAGATTTGTAAGACCCACCTCTGCGAGATCCACAGAGAGTTAAGTGGGGAGGGAAGCCCCACCCTGAATGGGGGCTGCACCATCCTGCGGGATGGAATATGGAGGGGAGGAGAAAGCCAGTGGGCACAGACAGCTTCTCTCTCTGCCTCCTGGCTGCCACAGGGCAGCCACTATGCCCTGCCACGCCCTCCCCACCATTATGCATTGACACCTCTGAAACCATGAGCCAGAATAAATCCTTCCTCTTTTTAGTTTGCTTTGCTCAGCTATCTGTCACCGCAGTGGGACAGTGGCTGATGCAGGCACCTTCAGAGGTGGGGTTGTTTCAGGACATGGCAGGTCCCTGGAGGAGGGGGCAGGCTGCCGGAGGTGTGGTCAAGGAGGTGTAGGGGGAAACTCCTAGAGCTGTGTATTCCTAGGGCAGCGGCTGTTGTCCCAGGGAGAAGTGTGAGAGTCAGCAAGGTCAGTGCCAGCCCTTACTGTGACACCCATGTCCTAGAAGGCTCAGCTGTCTGAGGTCCCCCCGAGGCTGGGCTCTGCCCTGCTGATGAGGCCACTTGAGACACACCTCACGCCCTCTCTGGGCCTGATTCCTCAGCTGAAAAGTGGAGGGGAGCCACTGTTCTCTACTCCCTCATTCTGGAGCCAGGACTTGACTGTAACAATCCCTTGGGTGACCCCCAGAACCACACAGCCCAGGGGGCCTCTCTTCTGGGGAGCTTGACCTCCCTCAGCTTGCCATTGGCGTTGCTCAGGTGGACCCTAAATGCTGAGGGAAGCAGGTCCTCATCTCAGGACCAGCTGTGGAGTATGCAGGGCCCAGCGCACGATGAAAATATGAAGCTCTTGACCAAAAATTCTGAATGATTTCAAGCCGGTGAGGGCACAGGGTTAAGCCACATGGGGGCCCTTCTGCGGGAGACACATGCTGGGGCCTGTCCAGGAAGGGGGCCTCCCTCCCACCCAGGGCTCTGCAGTGCCCGGAGGGACTGAAATCATCCCGGTCCCGTGAGGGTCCAGGGAACGTGGCTGTTCACATTACCCCTTTGGTGGTGAGATCAGCATCCTGGCCCTGCCCAGTGACCTCTGGAAGGTCACTTGACCTCGCTTCCAGTGACGGATGATCTCCAAGCCCCACAAGCCATCAGTACTGCAATTTGGGCTCTGCGTGGGAGGCATGAGGCAAAGAGAGACGCCTGCCACAGACTGTTCCCCACAACTGCCTCTTGAGACAAATTTGGAGGCTGTGGCGGGGCAATGTGCCACCATGACTCACTGACCCTGACCATAGCCGGCCCACAGCTCGGCCTCCTCATTCTAGAGGACAGACACCTGGGATGTAAGAGCCAGGCCTGGCTGGTGGCAGGCAGGCAGACTCTTCATGGGTGACAAGATCACGGAGGTGTCGTTCACTGAGGGTTTCGAGTGGGTCGGATGGTACCAAACTTTTCTCATTTAATCCTCCCCACGGAGGGAGGTCCCATTTGACAGAGGACTAGATGGGAGTAACCACCCAAGGCCACATGCCCCGCTTGGAAGTGTCAGACCCTGGCTGCAACTCCATCTGTCTGCCTGCCCAATTGGCCTCCTGCCCAGGGCCGTGGGGACCCACTGCCCTGATCTAGGGGGTCCTCGGGGGAGCCCCTCAGTGTGGGAGCCCAGGCCAGTGCAGGAGTGGGGTGCTGAGGGGCAGGGGAAAGGGACCCCACCATGCCGTCCTCAGGGACTCTGTGCCTCCCCCTGGGCTCCTTTTCATTCTGTTCCCTCCGCAGCCCCAGACAGCAACAGGCCATTCCCACCTCCTGACCCTTGGAGAAAGCTTGCTCTAAAAGCTGCTCTTTATCCTTCTTTTTCTTCTTCTTCTTTTCTAAAAATGTGTTTTTAATCAATTTTTATAATAAAACCCAAACAGTGTTCTTGAAAACAACAGCAGCAAGAAATAATTTTTGAAAAAATAATCCCAGCTCAGGACGCGTTGGCTCCAGTGCCTTCCTCCTGGCACAGAAGTGCCTGGGTGCCACCACACTGGGCCCTCCCCTTGTCCTACCTGTTCCTGTCACCAGGCCTCCTGAAACTGCCTCCTAGATTCCCCTGAACTGGCCCTCCAAGAGTCCCTCTGTCGCTGCCCAGCTGCTGAGGGTCTTCCTCTCTGCAGAGCCCCTGCCCCTCCTGGCTGCGCTGCCAGCCTCCTCGCTGGCTCCCTTCCAAGCTGGTCCCACACTGTCCTCAGGGACTCTCTAAAGGCAGATCTGACCCATTGGCATCCTTTTCTCAGAATTTATCAGAGATCAACATCCCCCACGTCGTTTGGGGGCTGGGGTTTAGCTCATTTGGTAGAGAGCCAATCTTCACTCTCTGAGGCTCTGGGTTCAAACCCCAGCACTGCAAAAATGGGAAAAGGACATGGCAGCCCACTCTTAAAACAATCCTGAAAGCAATTAACCATTGCTAATGAGGGTTGCTGTGAATCAGACTGGACTCAGTAACCTTGACCCTGTTGTTGTTAGGTGCTGTCAAGTCGGGTCCAACTCATAGTGACCCTATATACAAAAGAATGAAACACTCCTTGATGCTGTGCCAGGCACACAATCTTTTTTATGTTTAAGCCCATCGTTGCAGACACTCTGTCAATCCATCTGGTGGAGAGTTTTCCTTTTTTTCATTGACCCGCCACTCTCCCAAACATGATGTCCTTCTCCAGGGATTGGTTCCCCCTGACAACGTGTGCAAAATGTGTCAGATGCAATCTAGCCATCCTTGCTTTCAAGTAGCACTCTGGTTGCACTTCTTTTTAGGACGGATCTGTTGGTTCTTTTGGCAGTCCATGGTATACTCGATATTCATCTCCAGCATCATAATTCAAAAGCATCAATTCTTCTCCTGTCTCCAGCCTAAATCCCTTAGGCCAGCATTCCAGGCTACAAAGTCCAGCCCCTGACCACCCCAGCCTCCCCTCCCAGCAAACAGCTGACCCCTGGCCTTTGCATATGCTGGTCCCACTGCTCAGGGCACTGTTTTGGAAAAAGCCAATCCAGGGGAACTGGCAGCCAAAGGCAGAAGGTGCAGGAAGACCAAAAGAAGATGCGGAAGAGCCTAGGATTGCAGAGTGCAATTCATCGTGGGCTTACAGACAGAAATGCGTTTTGGGTAAAGGCAAGACAGGAGGATCGCTGCACCCTCCAGCAGGAGGAAGGGGTTACATGCTGAGCAAGGCACAGGTGGCCTGTGGCCAACTGGAATGTACCTGGGCTTTCTCAAAATGAACACACCCACCATCAGCAAAGAAACAGTCCAGATGTCAGTGCCCAGCACAGAACGCTCCGCTGACTGTCTTAACCACGCTGTTTATCCTGTGGGGCTTTGGGTGTGTGCCAGGGTCACATGGAGGGCAAGAGGGTGTAACAACCAAGATGGTTATCAGCAGGTTAAACCGGAGTCTTACAGACAGCCTTCCTCCCCCCTCCATAAGGCCAGCGCCCCCTCCTCACCTGCTCACCTTCTGCCACCTTGCCCAGCAGAGCAAGGGGCCTCTGCCTGCTGTCAGGACAAGTGTGTGGACCTTGGCTCATCCACGGCTATGTGAAAACAGGATTGGACAGAGCCCCTGCTGCTTTGGGGCTATCATCCCTGCTGTTGTTGCTCCAGGAGAACTGGGGTGTGTGTGCCCCAGGGCTCTGCCACCTCCTCAGCAGTGCCCACATGTTAAACACTCATGGATTGACTGACAATAAAGAACGCATGGGTAACCGGTACTACCACACCAAGCAACTGCAGTTAACTTGCTTCTGTTTCTGACTCCATGGGGAGAGAGGCCAGCCCCCCATCCGCCCCTGGAGAAACTCTGGGTAAGCTCCCTCCTGAGCCTCCCTCTCGCTCTGCTCCGGGGGCTCCGCTCACTGTGCACAGGGCCGCGGGGCCTAGGATTGAGGAGGCTCCAAGGGGCCTACACAGGGCATCGTTTCCAGCCCTGCCTTGCTCCTGCTCACCCCTCCTTTCTCATACTTTCTTCTCTCCTCCTCCCTCCTTCCCTCTCTCCTTCCCTCCCTTCCTTCCTTCTTTCCTCTCACCCTCTCTCTCTCCCTCCCTCCCTCCCTTCCTTCCTTCCAATTGAACCCAGGACTTGTACATGCTCAGCAGGAGCTCAACTACTGAGCCCCGCCCCTCCTTTTTAAAGTACTATTTTCATGGATGGTTGCTGCAAAGCTAGCACGTTTGCACTCACCATTAAAAACCATGTGTCCATAAGTTCTGCCTTCCTTTCCCCTGGATTTAGGGTAAATTGTCCAAAATAGGGTCTCTAGGCAAAGAGCATATGCATTTAAATTGTAATAGGTTCTGTTGTTTTACTTTCTCAAACAGAGCAATTTTCAAGTACCCTAGGAGTGTATGAAAACGTTCCCCACATCCTGACCAACTCTACATGTTATCAATCGGTCTAAACCTTTGCCAAAATCTCGGGCAAAACCTCATTGTTTTGAAATTGTTTCATGAGTATGATTAATGCTGGGCCTCTTTTCTTGAATCATGGTGTTTTGAAATTTCCCCTTCTGTGACTTTTTGCCTCTCATCCTTTGCCCGGGTTTCAATTGCATTGTCATATTAAAAAACAAACAAACAAACAAACAAAAAACCACCTTATAAGACCTTTTGAACATTATTGATATTAATCTAATGGCTTGTGTGTTACAATTTGGGGGGCAGTGCTAGGGATTGAACCCAGAGCCTCACACTTGCTAAGCACTTGCTCTACACTGCGCGATACCCTCAGCCTTGTTGCAAATATTCCTGTCCAGTGTAACAGCTGTCTTCTACCATACCGAAGTTTGTATATACAGCATTTAACTTTTTCTAACTTTTATTACAGAAATTTGAAAGCACATTAGAAAGTAATAAGAACAGTAATGAACCCCCAATATACCCATCTCTGAGTCTCCACAATTAGCCCCATTCCCCTACTCCCACTTACAAAGTATGACTTTTAACTTTGCCGGTGGTGATTTTTGCAATGAAGAGAGTTTTGATTTTAGGCGTTGAAATTTATTAGTCTTTCCTTTGATGGTTTCTGGATTTTGGATAAAATTTAGAAAGGTACACTCACTCCACAACTAGTAATAAAATAAGACAAAAATATTCCATCATGTGATTTATCATTTTTTAAATGATGACATAGTATTTTCTCATATTGAGAACCATAATTTAGCTTGGCATGGGAACACACATCTGTAATCCCAGCACTTGGGAGGTTGAGGCAGAAGGATTGTGAGTTCAAGGCCAACCTGGGCTACATAGTAAGATCTTCTTGAGAGAGAGAGGATGGGGTGGGGGAGGGAGGGAAAGAGAGATAAATATGTCTTAAATATGTCAATAAATATGTCTTAAATTTTTATGTTATAAAATATGTTAACTTCTGAACTTATTATATATCTTGACTTTTAATTTAACTTATGTTTTGAATACACAGCATAGTCATGTGGGTCAACACTCAAAAGAACAAAAGGGGGGCCAGGGTGCAGCTCAGTGGTACAGCACTTGCCTAGCATGCACAAGGCCCTGAGTTCAAATCCCAGCACACACAAAAAAAACAACTACAAAAAAGGAGACATTGGAAAATCTCTTTCTCACCTTATTTACTGGTTTTCCTTCTAGGAAATAACAATCTGTATTATCAGCTTATTGCGTATCTTTAGAGTTATTTGTTGTTGTTGTCAAGTGCTGTTGAGTCAGTATCTGACTTATAGCAACCCTACACACAACAGGTGAAACACTATTGTCAGTGCTTCTGTGCTATTCATAAGGTTTTCAATGGCTGATTGTTTTTTGGGAGTGGGTTGCCAGGTCCATCTCCCAAGCTTACAGCACCTGGTGTTCCCAGGCGGTCTCCCATCCAAGTACTAACCAGGCCCGACCCTGCTTAGCTTCTGAGATCTGATGGGATGGGATGCCATAGGGCTATGGCTGCAGGATTTATGAGTCATTATACACATATAATAAAGCAAATTACATACCAATGTACTTTTTCCCTTTTAAAGTACAATTGAAGGGGTCGGGGGGTTGTAGTTCAGTAGTAGAGTGCTTACCTAGCAAGTACAAGGCTGTAGGTTTTGTTCCCAGAACCAAAAAAAAAAAAAAAAAAAAAAGATAAACTATCTGAACACTGCTCTCATCCAGGTTTTTTTACTTAATATCTTGGAGATATTTCCATAAAGATCATCTGGATTATTTTTTATAGCTATGTATATTCCATCGAATGTACCAGCAGTAATTGCCCACTTCTGTTGTCTCTCTGGTGGACAATTAGGTCATTTCCAGCTACAAACATGGAAAAGCTTTATCTACTCCTCATTTCACTTTTGCGAGTGTTTTGTAGGATCCGTTTCTAAAAGTGCTGACTCAAAGGGGGATGTGCTTGTGTGTGTGGCAAATATTGCCAAATTACCTCTTTTGAGGTTGAGTTCGCTGTACACCAGGTAGCAGTGCAGGAAGGGGCCTGCTTTCCTTCAGGCCAGGAAACAGTGGGTTACCAAAGCTTTTTTTTGTTTTGTTTTGTTGTGTTTTTGTGGTACTGGGCGTTGAACCCAGAGCCTTGCTCTTGCATTGCATGCTCTGCAAATGCTGGACCACTGAGCTGCACTCCCAGCCCTTTTTTTTGTTTGTTTGTTTACTTTTTGAGACAGGGTCTCGCTAAATTACGAAGACTGCCCCTGGTCTTGAACTTGCCTTCTTCCTGCCTCTGCCTCCCAAGGCGCTGGGATTACAGGCGTGCACCATTGTACCCGGCCAAAACTTTTTTTTTTTTTGATCTTTGTGGATCTGATAAGTGAAGAATAGTATCATTTGTAGTTACATTTTTCATTTATTTCATTAAGAGTTACTGAGCATAGCTTCACATTTTTGTGGGCCCATTTGAATTTTCTTTTCCCACGAAGTGTGTCTTCATATCCTCTGCCTTTTTCTCCCCCAATTTGAATAACTGTTGGTTCATTTCTCAATGGTCTGTGGAAGCTCTTAATATATTAGAGACATCAGCCCTTTGCCTATGATATGAGTTGTAGTCCCTCCTTCCCCAGTTTATAATTTGTCTTTCAATTTTGCTTGGGGATGTTTTTTGCAATGCAGAAATTTCAGTTTTATGTGGTCAAACTTATTAATCTTTTCTTTGGAGGCTTTGGCTTTTCTGTAATACTTAGAAAGGCCTTCCTCGCTTTGAGGATTTCTGTTTTTGTTCTAAATTCTCTCATGCTTTTACTTATAGTTATAAGTCATTATTATATATATTTAAGATTTTAACTTAATTGAATTTATTTTGGTACTGGGGATCAATCAAATGAAGGGCTTTGTGCATGCTAAATACCTGCTCTGCCTACAGTGGTAGCACTGTGCCATCTGATCCCATCAGATCTTGGAAGCTAAGCTGGGTCAGGCCTGGTTAGTACTTGGATGGGAGACTGCCTGGGACCACCAGGTGCTGTAGGCTTGGGAGAAAGACCCAGCAACCTGCTCCCAAAAATCAATCCGACATTGAAAACCCTACGAATAGCAGAGAAGCACTGACAATAGTGTTTTGCCTGTTGTATGTAGGGTCACTATGAGTTGAACATGGACTCAGGATGGCACCTAACAACAACAGCAGCAACAACAACAACAACAACAAATACCTGCTCTAATCCCTGGGCCACACCCCTGGCCAAAACATGCTATGTTTTAACTGAGATATAGTAAGTATTTTATCATATGGGAGGACTGTAATTTAACCAATCCCCTATTGCTGAATACTCAGGCTATTTTTTATTTTCCAGTATCATAAATTATACTACAGTGAGAAGCTGTGTACACAAATACTCAATTTCCTTAGGCTAAATTCCTTCATTCTTATCCCCAAACCGCCCTCCAGAGAGCTGGGCTGGATTCTGGCATAGCAGGATGTTTACTCCTCTCAAAATCCCCCCAGAGCCTGAGGAGGGAAAGGCAGGGATTCTCTCCCCAGCCTGATTCAGCCTTTCCTTGGCTGGTCAGACACAGAGGAGACCATCTCAGGAACAATGGAGGGGCCAGTCAGGCAGGAGCCTAGAAAGAGAGAAAACCCAAAATTGCCTCTTGGGGCTCACTCAGCGCCTCCTTTCTCTTCCTTTACACACAATGCTGTATTCCAATCAATTTGAGATCTGGTTTTCTGCTTTGTTTGGTTTTGGTTTTAGTTTTTTTTGAGACAGAGTCTTTCTATTTAACCCAAGCTGGACTGGGACTTGCTATGCAGCTCCGCTGGCCTTGAACTCAAAATCTTCCTGCTTTGGCATCCCAAATCCTGAGATTATAGGCTTGCACCACCACACCTGGCTGGGTGACCTGGTTTTTAAAATGACAACAGCAAGTTAGGAAGGGGAAGCAAGGCCATGCCTTTGAGGCACCCTGCCTCACTGGGCCATTTCCAAAGGCAAAGCAAGTGCAAGTAGAATAAGAAAGTACAGCCAGTCAAGAAGCAGCCAGTCTGGGCCCAGGCCTGCAGCTCAGTGTACAGCACTTGTCCAGCAAGCTCAGGGCCCCAGGCACCCAATGTGGACCTTGTAGCACAGAGGTGAACTGCCCTCTGGGCCCAGGAATGAATGAGGAACTGCTGATTAGATGGATAAGCTCTACATTCGCTTCTAAATCTGAGATTCTGGAAGACAGCTGGCGTATTGTAGTAGGCACAGACCTCCCCAAAGAGAGAGGGAGAGTCTGTGCCCATGCCGTGCTGTCTGGCAAAGGGGATTTGGAGTTGCAGATGGAATCACATCGCTGAGCGGTTGATCTAAACCAGAGAGGTTACCTCAGACAGCTAGGCAGACCCAAGGGATGAGAGTGTGCCTAACAGTAGACGAGAGATGTGGACTGTCAGAGTCACAGTGACAGGTGGGAGACACCCAAGGAGCCGCCCATGGCTGCAAAGACAGAGGGGGCCACAAGCCAAAGAATGTGGGCCACTGCTATATGCTGGAAAATGCAAAGAAATGGTGTTCCCTTATAATTCCCACAAGGAAAGCAACCCACCAACACCCTAGATCATCGTCCAGTGACCCCCTTGTTGGACTTCTGATGTATAGCCCTGTAACAATAAATTCGGGTCACTTTAGGTCTGCCTTTTAGGTCTGTTAGAGCAGTCACAGGGAGCTAACACAGATGTCATCCGGTACTGCCCACTAAAAAGATGCCCCGAGATGGGGAGGGCCCTGCCAGAGGAGGCACAGCATCTAGAAGCAGACTCAGGCTGGGAAGGGGCCCCCTCCGGACTTTGGCTACCCCGGTTTCTTCATGCTGGCCCGGTTTCAAGAAAGTTCAATCATGTCCAATGTGGTGATCTGGAACTGGATGAGCCAGGATCCGAGTCCCTCCCCCAGTGGCAGATGCCGCCCAGATGTGTGAGGGCGGGTCCCTGGGCCTGGAGCTAGTGGGGTCCCGGGGAGGTCGAGAGCCCTCGGACTGACGCTCCCAGGCCCTGCGGGGGGGCTCGGGCGGGGCGGGCGCGGCGGGGCGGAGCCGGGCGGGGCAGGGGCGGCCAGCAGGGTTAAGCAGAGCCCGGTCGGGTAGGGTTACTTCCCTCCGGATCGACTGCGGAGGAGTTGGGCCGGGGGCGGCGCCCGCGGAGGCGGCTGGGGCGCAGGGCGCGCGGCGGCCCAGGCAAGTGCTGGCGGCGGGGCGCTGCGGGGCCGTTGGGGGGCGAGGGACCGCGACGCCCGGCGCGTGCGGGGGGCCGGACAGCTGCCGCCGAAGCCCCTTCTCAGATGGGTAAACTGAGGCCCGGGGAGAGCGACGGGTTCGGGACCCAGTGGGTGCCATGGGGGGCTTGGCGGCTCCGGGGGCGGACGGGGCGTCCGGAGACCCCGGGGAGCCGAGGGGACAACCGGGGGCACGGGGTGGGGACGGGGGTGCGTGCCCGACGGGGGACGCAGCGCGGCCGCGGGGAGCCCCGTCCCGCAGCAGGTGGGCCGGGACCCACGCACCCCTACTTCCCCTAGAGGCCAGGACCCGCCCACCCCCACTTCCCCGAGTGTCTGGGACCTGAGCACCCCAACTCCTCCGAGAGGCCGGGACCCGAGCACCCACACTTCTCTGAGAGGCCCGCGTGGTCCTAAGCGCCTGTCCTACCGTCCTGGGCGTCTCTCCCCCACCCCACCCCAGCCCCAGTTAGAGGCGGCGTTTGGGGATGCAGAGCTGAGGTATGGGACGGAGGCGCTGCCGCGTGGCCCACCCTGGGGAGAGCAGTCCCCCCTGCAGCCTGTACTTCTGAGGAAGGGATCCGCAAAAGGGGCTGAGGAGGTCCTTCTGGGGTGCCTCCAAATCCCCCAGCTGTGCAGCCAGCAAGAGAGCCAGCAAGAGGGCCAGCGGGGCTGTGCCCTGGGGTTTTGTGGCTCAAACCCCCACTCCCGGGGCCTGCGGTTGGGCGCTCAGACCGGAGATCTGATGTGCCCTAGCCTGAGTCTCTCAGTGCCCCGACCTCCCTGGGCCTGAATCCATTTGCTTCCGGAAAGGGGAGGTTGGACCTGGTGGTCTCTCAGGGCAGGTCGTGCATGGAGGAGGGGTGGTCCTCACGTGGGGAGGGACGGCCAGGAGGAGGTGCGGTTGACAGACACAGGTGGATCACCCTGGCAGAGACAGCAGGCAGGAAGGCTGGGCTCCAGCAAGAAGGCGCCAGGCCAGTGGCAAGCTCAGTCCCTGCCCTGCGGCCACCCCAGAGCCCTCACCCTCGCTACAACCTTTAAGCCAAGTCCTCCAGCCCTTCCATCAAGAATTCTGTTGCGAGGCATTCTGGCACCATAGCTGGGGTCCCACGTGGGAAGGGACCAAAGTATCAGGCATTGGAATTGGACCCGATCCTGGGCTTGGGGCTGGGTTTAGCTCAGTGCCACTCTGCACTCTCTGAGTTCCTGGGTTCTATCCCCAACACAGCAAAAAACAAGGAGCTGGCAGCCCACTCCCAAAGCAACCCCAAAACAATCAGCAGAGAACCCTATGAGGGTCTCTGAGTCGGACCCGACACTACAGCACCTAACAACAGCATCCTGGGCTTGGGGCCGTAGGGCATGTCTGTAGCCCGTTGCAGGGGGCCATTGGAGAGTCCCGGGCTGTGGCGTGCGCTGACGCCCTGAGTGCCCCCCGCCCCCCGCCCTGGCCCTTCATCCACACTGGCTCACAGCACCTACCCCCGTCTGGGTCCAATCCTGGGGGTCTTTGGCACGGAGCCGGGGTCCTCCACAGGTCTGTGTGGGACCAGACTCCAGTGGCCTCCAGATGACAGGAAATTCCACTTCCCAGAACTCCCTCCAGCAACTAGGCAAGGTCTGTCCCAAAGAATGTGTGTGTGGTGTGGTCTTAACTCTGGGGGCCATGGTCTTAACTCTGTAGGAGACGTGAGAGGTGTATAGAAGGACACGTGTCGTCAAGTCTGCAGAACCTGCCACAAATCAGCTGTGTGACCTTGGGCAAGCCCCTTAACCTCTCTGTGCCTCCATTTCCTTATCTACCAAATGGGGATGGTTATCCTTCGTGGGGTGGAGAGTAGGTACTCAGTTACCTCCAGGGGTTGCCAGGCAGGATGTGCAGCCCAGCCTCACCACTCCAGCCTGGTGACTTGCCCCCTCCACGAGGGCCCTGCTGCTCCCCCACGGCCCCCCACCGCCCTGCACTTCCCATGGGGCATCTGTAGTTCTCACCGGATGGATAATGTCCAGGGCTCCCAGAGGAAGCACCCTGGGGCCTGGCGAAGGCCCAGCCTGATGCAGCTGCAGCCGAGCCCTGGGAGAAGGCCGGTGGCCAGAGCATGCCCTGTGCCAGGGCTCGGCCTGGGCCCCTCCCTGCTCCCTCAGCTTTGGCAGGCTGCAGGTGGTGGCCTAGCTCCTGGACACTGAAAGTGAGAAGGCAAGAGAAGGCAAGGATGTACCTAAGGAACCCACGGGCTAGGCTGCTACAGTTTACGGGGCGGCTGCTCCTGATTCGGCCCACTCGGTTCCCCTCCTGTTTCTGGTCTTCCTGCTGGAGTAGAAACCCCTGCCCCGAGACAAGGCAGCCTCTGCCCTTGCAGGAGACATCTTCTACAAGTGTGACCTGGAGTGCTTGGCAGTGCTGTGGGCAGCCTTTGTATTTTGGTTGCCTTTTAGTTAGTTGGGGCTGGGATTTAGCTCAGTTGGTAGAGCGCCACTCTGCAGTCTCCAAAGTCCTGGGTTCGATTCCCAGCACCACAAAAATGGGAGACGGATGTGGCAATCCACTCCCCAGGCAACCCTGAAACAGTCAGCCATTGAAAACCCTATGAGGTTTGCTATGAGTTGGACATGACTTGATAGCACCTAACAACAACAATTAGTTAGAAGAACTTTGTTTTTTGGACTAACGCATCGGCAAGGTGCCTTAGAAAGGCTGTACAAGCTGAGATGGGTGGAGGTGGGGGGGTCTCAGCCCCCAACCCAGCAAGAAACGGGAAGGTCAGCACCATGCTTGCCTGCAGAAAGGTCCCTCAGCCAGGACAGCCTGCAGGTGATGGCTCCCCGAAGTCAAAAAGGTCCCCAAGAGCAGTTGCACGATTTCAGGAGCTGCTGACATAAGCACTTGTGGGGGTTTGTGTTTTGTTTTTGTGGTGCTGAGGGTTGAACCCAGGGCCTTGTGCCTGCTGGGCAGGTGCTCACTCACTGAACTGCATCCCAAGACCTTGGGTTTCAGAGTCAGGATAGTACTATGGGCCCAGGCTGGCCTTGAATTTGAGATCCTCTTGCATCCACCTCCCGAGTGCTGGGATTACAGGCATGCGCCACCACGCTGGTGCCTGCTTGAACAGTTTTTAAACCACAGTCATGAGTTGAAAGTGTATCAGGAAAAAAAAAAAAATAGAACTTGACACATCCCATCATGATTTCATAGTCATGATTGCTCAGACTCATATGCTTTTGAAAGCTGGATATTGAATAAGGGAGACAGGAGAAGAATTGATGCTTTTGAATTACCATGCTGGAGACGAATATTGAATATACTGTGGACTGCCAAAAGAACCAACAGATCTGTCCTAGAAGAAGTGCAACCAGAGTGCTCCTTGGAAGCAAGGATGGCTAGACTGAGTTGGATGTATTTTGTATATGTCAGGAGGGACCAATCCCTAGAGAAGGGCATCATGTTTGGGATAGTGGCAGGTCAATGAAAAAAAGGAAGACCCTCAACTAGATGGATTGACAGAGTGTCTGCAACAATGGGCTTAAACACAGCACAGTGTCGGGAAGTGTTTCATTCTGTTGTACATAGGGTAGCTATGGGTTGGATTCAACTTGATAGCACCTAACAACAACAATTGCTCAGAAGGAATCTAAATAAAAAAAGGGAATTGATTTAAAGAAAAATATTAAGTAGCATGTCGGCTGGGATTTAGCTTAGTTGGTAGAGCACTGCGCTGCAGTCTCTGAGGTCCCGAGTTCAATTCCCAGCACCTCAAAAATGGGAGAAGGGCCTGGCAATCCACTCCCAAGGTAATCCAGAAACAGTCAGCCATTGAAAACCCTATGAGGGTTGCTATGAGTTGGATACTGACTCGACGGCACCTAACAACAACAACAACAACAACATTAAGTAGCATACAAGAGGATCGCAAAGGTGGTTTGTGGGTGGTGTCAGCCTGGGAAGGAGTGTGTGGCGTGGAGGGAGGATGGAGGCTCTGAGTTACACTGAGCTTCGTGTTGATGCGTCCATTCCACAAGCACATGTTGTTGCTTGCTGTGGTGTGCCCTAGGTGCCTGCCTGGCATGTACGGGAACATAGGTGACACTACCCCTGTAGTACCCTGAGCAGCACCCCGGAGGGGTCCCCTGGGCAGACTATGGAAGTGAACCTCCAGGACACAGGGCAGGAGATGAGGCAAAGGCAGAAGATTTCCAGGCTCAGGACAGCTTTGAACCTGGGGTTAGGGGTGGGAAGAGGGAACAGCTTGAGACGAGACCAGAGAGTCACTGGGGGCAGGATCGCACCAAACCTGTAGGCCATGGCAAGGACTGTGGACATCATTATTAATTTAGCTGACTTTATCCGGCTCTTCCCCTGCACGAGGCATGGAGGGGGTGTGCAAAGCCACGGAGCCTTCCCTCAAGGTGCTTAGGTCTAGTGGGGGACTCTCATTTGTGTTTTGTTTGTTTTGAGTCAGTGTCTCACTATGTACATAGCGTAGCTCAGACCGGACAAGAAGTCTCTCTGTAGCCCAAATTAGTCTGGAACTCACGATCCTCCTTGTGACAGACTTTTGAACACGAACATGGCCTTTTTATAAGTGCTTGTTAGAGATGTGAACTGGAGGTCAGGGAGGCCCTTGTGGGTCAGGGGCTGCCATGCACAAGGCAGTGATATTTGAGCTGGGTTTTGAAGGATGACGTAGGTGTTTGAGGGAGAGGAAAGGCATTCTTGCTGGAGGGAATGGGAGGAACAAAGGCACAGAGGTATGAAAAAGCCCAGAGAATCTGGGCAAATGCTGGCAGCTGGAGCCACAGTGGGAGGTGAGAAGGGGAGAGGCCGGAAGGTCAAGTTCGCAGAAGGTCATAAGGCCCAAGCCAGAGTTGAGGTTTCATTCTGAGTAGTGAGGAGTTGGGGACCCAGTTAGGGTGGGAGTCTCTCTGCTGAGCGGGCTGGTGGGCTGGGGTACCAAGAAGGCAGTCCAGCCACCTCCCTGAGGGGCCGAGGCAGGGGCTGCAGGAGGGGCCCTTTGGGGTATCCCTGAAGGTGGGGGCTGCAGAGCCTGCCCAGGGCCTCCCCAGCCGGGAGCAGGGACCTCTCACTGCAGGGCCAGCTTGGGGCTGCCTGTGCACCATCTCGGGAGACCAGGGCCTTTGCCAGAGGAGCGAAGACTCCAGCCAGCTGGGCCTGTGGTCAGCATCCAAAGCAAACAGGAAGAGACCTCGGTGGGCCAGGCAGGCCAGGCAGGGCTTTCTCATTTTTTGTTTGGAGAAGAGATTAGGCCAAGTGGCCTGTGGGCCTGCCTGCCACAGAGGTGGGAGGGACGAGGTAAAGCAAAGGGGCTGGGGGCGCATGGACCCTCGGTGCCAGCCGAGGGCAATTCTCCCCTGGAAGAGCCCTCAGGTCCCCATTTCCTACGTTTCGCTGTCTGAGCTGGAGGCCTCCCCCCAACCCCTGGCTTCTCACGGGGCCCCTTGGCCATTGGCTGGGCCCAGCAGGACAGCTGCCGGTCACTGCGACTGGGAGGCCACACCAGCCCCAGCCTGGGCAGCACGTGACGGGGGCTCAGAGCACCTCAGTCTGCAAGGCACTCCTACATTTTCCCTGAGACCCTGTGCTTAGACAGCAGCCTCACACCACCCGGGTTGATTAAAGTCTGAGTCTGCCCCGTGCTTATGTTTATGCCACATGCCTTCCTGTGGGCCGGGGCGGCCCATGAAGGAGGCTCTTGAGGAGCCCACCTACCCAGAGTCCCGCATGCCTGCCCTGGCGGGAGACGCCTGGGGAAGGTGAGGGCCATTCTCCTGGGGTACATTGAGGGGTCGAGATGGAGGCGAGAAAGACTTCAGTAAAGAGTTCTGGCTCATCTCTCTCCTTCATTCCCTCCACCTGTTCATGCCTGTGGGCATACCAACCAAATACACACGGAGCACCCACTAGGTGCTGGTAGCAGAAGGCCCTGCTCTTCTGGGGCCTGCAGTCTACAGCTCCAGTCATCACCCCCGAGATCAAGTAGAAACTTACACTGACTTACAGGACTTTGAAGAAGAGGTTTATGGGGCTGGCACTGTTAACAGGGACTTGGCCCGGTACAGTAGGTTGGAGTGGCTTCTCTAAGGAAGACTCAAGGGATGAGTAGGAATTAACTAGGGCAAGAAGGGAGGAAAAGTCGATCCAGGCACTATGAATGGCATGTGCAAAGGCCCTGTGTCAGGGGAGTTGGATGAAGGCCAGTGTGGCTGGAGTTCTGTGACAATAAGGAACCTAGTGGGGATGAGGCTGGGTAGGCTGACTGCTCCTGGAGTTGTGGGCCCCTTAGGAAGGTTTGATCTGGATTCTACAGAGCAAAGGGAAGGTTTTAAGCAGTGGTATAAAGTAATGCATTGTGTGTGGTGGGCAGGTTTGAGGGGCCAGTGTGGAAGTAGGGAGTCCACAAGAGTACACCAGGGTCTGCATAAAGCAAGGGGCTTAAACCCAACGGGCTGCAGGCCAGTACTGGTGTGAGCAGCAGTCAAGGGAAGCTTCATCTGCATTTACACGGTAAATGTCATGAATGTGCCTGAGCATCCCAGAACCACTCCACCCCCATCCTCGGATAACTGGTCTTACACGAAACTGGTCCATGGTGCAAAAAAGGCTGGGGACCGCTGGCCTAGAGGACATGGTGAGGTGGGGGTGAGTTACATGTGGGGGTGAAGGTCAAGTGGTGTTGACGTCTGAGAGACCTGGCTGGTAGATGGCAAGGGTGCTAAGGAACAGTGCTTCCTATAAGGATGTATTTGATCAAGCCCAATACCTGCATTTCCAACCAACGTAGAAAAAGGATTCATCGGCTGAGCGGGGTGGTGCATTCGTGTAACCACAGGACTAGGGAGGCTGAGACAGGAGGATTGTGAATTCAAGGCCAGCCTAGGCTACGTATCGAGGTGCAGGCCAGCCTGAGCTGAAGGACTGTTGGGTCCTCCTACTGGGTATTTCATGTCTTCTTCCTAAATTGGTTGAACAAAACCTAAGCCATAAGTACTGTTACTATTTATGAAGGGAGAGGTTCATGAGGTCAGGTGACCTGCTCAAGGCTATGGCAGGGAAGAAGTTAAGTAGGCATCCACCGGCCTTCGTACCTTAGAAAACAGCTCATTTTGCTTTACTCAGGGAGTCAAAGGGGAAGGAATTTGGCTAGAAGTGGCAGAGAGGAGCCCAGCAGGTCTCCTTGCCCTGGGAGAGCGCAGGGGAGCCCAGGACCTTGTCCCCAAGGGGCTCCTGCCATCCTTCCAGGGATCTGACCAAAAGGTGATCCAATGTGCTTTTGGCACAGAGCTGAGTCGCTTCTGCTCTGCTCTGTGTGTGCCCTACCTTTTGCTCCTGGGAAGTCCCTCCCCGACTCTAACCTCAATCCTGCTGCTGTTCCCACCATCTCTGCTCACAGGTAGATCAATACCACCTGGCCGTTCCCTCTGCCTGCTGGCTTGCAGCCTGCAACCCGCCCTTGGGCCTGGCTGTCAGGCCATCTGCAGCTTGTGACCTGACGGCCCTGAGCCGGCTCCCTGCACCTGCGCCTGTTCCTGAATCTCCTCTTCAGAGCCCAGGCAGAGTGTGCCCCTGCCAGGGCTGGTGACCTTCGCCTGTCTGAACCCTGGTTAATTTTTGCCCAGCCCCGCAGCCAGGCCCCTCCTGCCTGGGGATAAAAGCCTGCCCCGAAGCTGCTCTGTTCTCTGCCTGGTCTGAGCCACTTGTTCCCTGCCCGCCCACACCATGGCCAAGGGCTTCTACATTTCCAAGTCCCTCGGCATCCTGGGCCTCCTGCTGGGTGTGGCTGCCCTGTGCACCATAGTCGCCCTGTCTGTGGTATATGCCCAGGAGAAGAACAAAAATGCCCAGAGCTCCACCACGGCCCCCATACACCTGACTACCACCTTGGCCGCGACCCAGACCTCCATCTCAGCCACCACTGTGGACCAGAGCAAACCATGGAACCAGTACCGCCTGCCCAAGTCTCTGATACCAGACTCCTACCGGGTGACCCTGAGGCCCTACCTCACCCCCAACGACCAGGGCCTCTACATCTTCAAGGGCTCCAGCACCGTCCGCTTCACGTGCCAGGAGCCCACGGACCTCATCATCATCCACAGCAAGAAGCTCAACTACACCCTGCAGCAGGGGCACAGGGTGGTCCTCCGGGCCCTGAACGGCTCCCAGCCCCCTGGCATCGAGCGCACAGAGCTGGTGGAGCTCACCGAGTACCTGGTGGTGTATCTGCAGGACTTCCTGATCAAGGGCAGCCAGTACGAGATGGACAGCGAGTTCCAGGGGGAGCTGGCTGATGACCTGGCCGGCTTCTACCGCAGCGAGTACATGGAGGGCGGTGTCAGGAAGTGAGTCCGGTGGCGGGGGGCTGGGGCCCCCGGGAGGGAGCTCTGAACCTTCTGGAACCCTTGGCGGGCCTCACACAGCGGCTGGGAGCCACTACCAACAGAACGGGCTGTGGAGAAGCCAGGGAGGAGGGGCCCCAAGGGAAACTTGCCCAAGGCCCCCCAGCCGGCGCAGGGGTGGGGCATGCCACTGTGTAGACTGGGGCCAAGAGCCCTGGGCTCCCACGCTCAGCCTGCTCTCGGGGGTCGGCGTGGGGTGAAGGGCAGGGATCGGCTGGAAGAGCCCTCCGTGCAGCCCTCCCTCTGCACACCCAGGAGCACGCTAAAAGCCCCAACAGTGCCCCCTAGCACCCCCTAACCCCTTGGTTTGGGCAGAGTGGTGGCCACAACCCAGATGCAAGCTGCGGATGCGCGGAAGTCCTTCCCCTGCTTCGATGAGCCGGCCATGAAGGCCCAGTTCAACATCACGCTCATCCACCCCACAGACCGCACTGCGCTGTCCAACATGCTTCCCAAAGGTGAGCAGGGCCACCCGGGGCCACGCAGCCTGGCGGGGAGGCAGCCCAGAGCCGGGGCGCAGGCCGGGAGGGAGGCGGCATCTCCGCACCCATGTACGCCCCGTGCCTAGGTCCCAGCACCTCACTTCCGGAAGACCCTGCCTGGAGCATCACTGAGTTCAACACCACGCCCAGGATGTCCACGTACCTGCTGGCCTACATCATCAGCGAGTTCACCCACGTGGAGGCGCAGTCCCCCAACAACGTCCTGGTAGGAGGCTGGGCTCCAGTGTGCTTGGCCCAGCCCAGCCCTGGCTCGAGGCTCTATCCCACGTTCTCCCCTCCATGCCAGCTTCTGAATTGCGGGGCCACTGTCTGAGTCCCACCTCTGAGCAGTTTCAGGCTGGTGACTTAAGTACGCTGAACCTCCGTCTCTGCATTTGGAAACTGGAAATAAATAATGTTTCCTCTAAATAAAGTTCCTGACCCACAGGTGCCAGACAGATGGTGCCTAGGGTTACTAGTGTCCCCCAAAGGCTCCTCTCTAGGACCCAAGGCCCCTCAGAGCCCCCAAACCCTCTCCTCTATGGGCCAGGCCTTTCAGGTTATTTTTTAATTATTATTTTGCTTTGTTTTGTTTTTTGAGACAGGGTATCACTATGTAGCCCAGGCTGGCCTCAAACTCGCAATCCTCCTGCCTCAGCCTCCAGTGCTGGGATTCGAGGTGTGCCACAATGCCTGGCTTTAATCTAGTTGGTCCCTCAGACTTGGCCCATCAGACACTGCCCCCACCCCCCTGCAGCTCACTGGGCCCTGGGACTCCACCCACCGGCACCAGGATCCTAGGAGTCCTAACCATGAGCTACTCCCCCGACCTTTGCAGATCCGCATCTGGGCTCGGCCCAGTGCCATCCTGGAGGGCCATGGCGATTATGCCCTCAATGTGACAGGCCCCATCCTAAACTTCTTTGCTGGACATTACAACACACCTTACCCACTGGAAAAGTCGGGTGAGTGAGGGGCTGAGGTGGGGCGGTGGGCAGGGCTCCACACCCCCAGGCCCTCCCCCCAACGCCTCCCTCCCTCCCTCCACAGACCAGATTGGCCTGCCCGACTTCAACGCCGGCGCCATGGAGAACTGGGGGCTGGTGACCTACCGGGAGAATTCCCTGCTCTTCGACCCCCTGTCATCCTCCAGCAGCAACAAGGAGCGGGTGGTCACCGTGATTGCTCACGAGCTGGCCCACCAGGTAGCCCCCACTGTGGGGAGGACAGGGAAGGAGCCAGGGGCTTCTGGGAGCAAGGGGCACAAGGTCCGCTCATGGTCACGGGTGGGCAGTGACCACAGGGCCCGCGTGGCTCACAGGCTGACCCACCGTCCCCACAGTGGTTCGGCAACCTGGTGACCGTGGAGTGGTGGAATGATCTGTGGCTGAACGAGGGTTTCGCATCCTACGTGGAGTACCTGGGGGCCGACTATGCAGAGCCCACCTGGAACCTGGTGAGCCGCCGTCCCGGGCCTGGTGGGGCTGCCTCACTCCTCCCAGGCCGGGGTCCTGATGGCCATCGGGGATTTGCAGAAAGACCTCATGGTGCTGAACGACGTGTACCGCGTGATGGCCGTGGACGCGCTGGCCTCCTCCCACCCGCTGTCCTCGCCTGCCGCGGAGGTCAACACGCCCTCCCAGATCACCGAGCTGTTTGACAGCATCACCTACAGCAAGGTGCTGCCCTGTCTCCCGGGATCCTGAGGGAGCGATGGGGCGTGGGGACGGCTGGCGCTAACCCTGCAGGACGCTTCCGGCAGCTGGGGCTCTGGAGGCGCCTGTCTTGGGGGTGGCATAAGGTCCGGGGGCCAGCGCAGGCCTCTGAGCCCCTCTGATTGTCCCCCACAGGGTGCCTCTGTCCTCAGGATGCTGTCCAGCTTCCTGACCGAGGACCTGTTCAAGAAGGGCTTGGCCGTGAGTACAGCTGCAGGGCTGCGGGGTGGTGGGTTTTCCTCGCTCTGCCCTGCCCACATCCGGCCCTCGCCTCGCCGTCTCTCCACAGTCCTACCTCCACGCCTTCGAGTACCAGAACACCGTCTACTTGGACCTGTGGGAGCATCTGCAGAGGGTAGGTGGCAGCCAGGGCGCCGGAGCTTCTTTGTTGGGGTCCTGAGGTGCTGCGGTCCCCCAGGGCAGCGCAGGTAGGAGGGAAAGTGTCCAGGTCCTCTGCTGACCAGCCAGGGCAGGCCACTGGGAGCCTTGGTTGCTCATCTGTAAAGTGGGCACATTGATGACTCCTTGAAAAGAGGTGTGGCAGCTGGGTGTGGTGGTCACCCCTGTTAGCCCAGCCACTCGGGAGGTGGAGGCAGGAGGATCCCAGGGTCAAGGCCAGAGTCAGCGTGTGGAACTTAGTGAGACCCCGTCCCAAAATGAAAAGTAAAAAATATGCTGGAGGTGCTGCTCAGTGGTAGAGCACCTGCAAAGTATGTGTGAGATGCTGGGGTTTGCCCCCAATACTGCAAGAAAAAGGAAAAGAAAAGCTAGGTGTGAGGCCATGGGTCAGGACCCCCACCCCGTAGCCCGCTTCAGGCTCTGGCTTGCAAGCCCTGCAGGGGTGGTGGGAGCTGCGCAGCCCCTTCATCCTAGAGATGAGGACTCAGGGTTCCCGAGCTGAACTTTGGAACTCGCCATTCAGCCCACTCAGCACTCCTGGCTGTGCGTGCCCCATGGCCCCTTTGGAGGGCGTCTCTGCCCACGGCAGCAAGTCGCGCACAAACTCTGACCCTCCACCCCAGTCCCCTTGTGTTCCTGCCTGTGGGACAAACCCGCCGCCAGCCCTGCCTGTACTAGGCTGGAGTCCAGGCTCCCCCCAGGCCCCCACTTCCTCTCCCTTTCCACTGTCCCCACCCCTGCTCGGCAGCCCTGGCCCACCACCAGCCACTCAGCCCCAGGACGTGGCTCTGCCTGCTCCAGCGCCCCCTCCAGCACCCCACACCCCATCTTCCCTCCTTGTCGCTCTACCACTGTGCCAGTGTCCGCTGTCCTTCCAGGCCTGTGGCCAGTCTTGTCAGGGAGGGGAGACCCAGGGTCTTGCCACAGCCACAACTGGCAGGCTCCAGTTCCCTCCAGTCCTGTCTGCAGCCCACGGGAAATGGGCCCCCTCCAGGCCCACCTCCCCCAGCCCCAGACTCTGCTGACAAGACAGCATTACCATCTTGGGGTCCTCCCTCCTGCCTGCCTGTGCGTGCAAACCCAGCCCTCTGTCCCTTGGCCCACCTGTGGCCTCCAGGAGGCCCCTCTCCCCTCTCAGCTCTCCCCTCCGACATGTGCTCAGCCCTGTTCCCAGGTGCTTTGTGTTTTCAGTTATTTATTTTTATTTGTGTGTTTATTTTGCATTCCTGGGGGGTGGAACCTAGGCCCTCATGCATGCTTCAAGCACTCTGCCCTTGAGCTGCACCTCCAGCCCCTTTGTATTTTTCATTTTGCAAGAGGTTTCTCATCAAGTTGCACAAGCTGCCTCGGGCCTCAAACTCTCCATCCTCCTGCCCCAGCCTCCCAAATCTCTGGGATCACAGGTTTGCGTGCGCCACAGAGCCTGGCTGCGTTTCTAGCTGTTAGCAGCAGTGATTGCAGAAGCAATGCCTGTGCCATTGGAAAAAGATGAAAACAGACCTAAGACGCCAATAACAGGGGCCTCCAGGTTCCCCCATCCCCTTCTGTCTGGGTGCATTTCCTTCACACACACCCATGTCCCTGTCCCTGGTCCCCCGCTGTGACACGGGGCTGATTCTCCCTCATCACAGCCTCCTCTTCCTTGGCCTCCCTGTGCTGTTCAGCAAGAGCCACTGGTGGTCTGGGTGCCCCCCTGTGGCGTGCGCAGGCCTCTGCGAGGGCTGCACAAAGGGGCCATGCAGGAGTGCTGGGTTGATGTGTAACAAGCCAGAGGCCACAGGGTGCTCTGCCCTGCCCAGCACTGGGCAGCCAAGGAGCAGCAGAGCTGGACAGGGTCCCCTGGCTCCCCCATGTCAAGGGGTAAAGGCTGAATTTGCGGGGGCAGCCGGGAGCCTGGCAATCTGCTGACAGCCCCGCGCTGTCCCCCTCCCGCAGGCTGTGGACAACCAGACAGAAATCACGCTCCCTGCCTCCGTGCGCACCATCATGGACCGCTGGATCCTGCAGATGGGCTTTCCACTCATCTCTGTGGACACTAGTACGGGGACCATTTCCCAGCAGCACTTCCTCCTTGACGCTGACTCCAACGTCACCCGCCCTTCAGAGTTCAAGTGAGCGAGTGGGGTCGCTGAGGCACAGATCCCGGGGAAGCGGGAGGCAGGGTGGGCGGAAGGCGGTTGTGTGGGGCCCTGACCATAGCAGGGTCTGAACTCCTTCGGGTCCCAGCCTCGGTGGCTGGAGTTAGGCTGTCCCTCCAGGGTCAGGGGTATGGGGACACTCAGTGACAGAGCTGGGCAGACACTGGGACCTCGGGCGGGGTTGCCATCTCTCACCCTTGGCTCTGGGTCTCTCGTCGCAGCTACCTGTGGATTGTGCCCATCTCGTCTCTCAAAAATGGCGTACAGCAGAAGGAATACTGGCTGAATGGCGTCAAGCAAAGTAATCCAGCCCTGCTCCAGCAGGCCTAGCCCCTACCACCCCCTGCTTCTAGCTCCTGGCCTGTATTCTGGACCTTGTGGCAGGGCTTAGTGAGGGCTCCCTTCACTATTTCATCCAACAAATACAGCTGATTCTTTGGGTCCAGTGTCCACTTTGCTGCTGCCCAGCTGTGTGACATTGGGCAAGTTACCATCCCTCTCTGGTCTCCATTTCCTCTCCTATAAAGTAGAGCTAAGAACAAAATCTACTCCATTGGGTTGTGTGAGGATTAAGGGAGAGACTTCACACAAAATGCTTAAAGCAGTGCCCGGTACGAGGCACAAATCGCCCCCTCTCATCCAGGTACTGAGGAAGTGAAGGTCAAGGCAAATCGCTCTCCACCAAGGCTGAGGCTGTAGTTAAAGGGAAGGTAGACCCACAGTTAGAAACATCTCAGTGCTAGCCGGATGCGGTGGCACACGCCTGTCATCTCAGCTGTTCGGGAGGCAGAGGCAGGAGTATCGCAAGTTCGAGACCAGAGGCAGTCTGGGTAACTAAGAGAGACCCTGTCTCAAAAAGTAAAAAAATGGGGTGGAGGTGCAGCTCAATGGTCCAGCACTTATAGAGCATGCAAGTGGGAGGCCCTGGGTTCAACGCCCAGTACTGCAAAAAAAGAAAAAAAAGAAAAAAAAAAAAATAGAAACATCTCAGTGCTGTGTGGCACGCTTTGCGGAGTGTATGATCTGGGCTTCTGGGCCAGGGAGCTGGGGCTAACGGAGAGGCCCGGGAGAGACCTCCTGGAAGATGTGAGCTGAGTTGCAGAGGAGGAGTTAGCCAGGCAAACGCAGCCCAGAGAGGAGGCTCAGGGGTGGCGGGCGGCTTAAGCAGACCCGCCCCGCTCTGGTCCCTCCCCGCAGCCCAGGATGAGCTGTTCAGAGCAGCGTCCAGTGAGTGGGTCCTGCTGAACATCAATGTGACCGGCTACTTCCAGGTGAACTACGACGAAGGCAACTGGAAAAAGATTCAGAATCAGCTGCAGGAGAACCCATCGGTGGGTGCCTGTCACCCCACCCTGCCCCCTGCCCCGAGACGGGCCACCACCCCGCAAGGCCCGCCATCTGTGGCAGGCCCAGGTCACTGCTCTGCTTTACCTTCTAGGTCATTCCTGTCATCAACCGGGTGCAGGTGATCAAAGACTCCTTCAACCTGGCCAGGTGAGTCCCCATCTGGCCCTGCACAGAAGCCAGCGACTGACTCTGTCATCAGACATAGGCTTCCACCACTGTCCTGGCTGTGTGCCAGGCACTGGGTGGGGGCCCCCCCGAACTTCCTCCCTGGGTCCCCACATGCCTGTGTCACAGACAAGGCCTTTGGCCCAGTTGGAACACCTTGGTTGCGGTCACACAGTCGCCCGTGACAGCCTGACGCTGGCCTGTCCAGCTCCGCAGCCCCAGCTTTGCCTGAGGGCCAGCTGAGAGCCGGGCCACTGTGCTCGGTGCTGAGAACCTTGGGCTGGCCAGGACGGGAGCAACACAGCCCCGATCAGCAACTACTCCTTGAACACCTGCTCTGTTCACGACCAGGTGCTAGGGTCTTCAACCTAAGCAACATCGCCCACAGATGTGGACAGCTGTGGGCCAAGGGTGTGTCAGGGGCCTGAGGAGGAGGAGGGAGGAAGGCCTCGAGGCCCTCCAGGGTCACACGAGGCCTGTGGCTTAGTGAGGGCTCCCTTTACTCACAGAGGAAACTGAGACTCAGAGAAGGGAACAACTTGCCCGAGGCTGCACAGGTCATAGGAGACAAAGCCATGGGCCTCATGTGACCTGGAGGGCCTCGAGGCCCGTGGCTTTGTCTCCTATGACCTGTGCTGCCTCAGGCAAGTTGTTCCCTTTTCTGAGTCTCAGTTTCCTCTGTAAGGTGGGGACAATAAGCAAGGGAAGGGGACTGGCAGTGGGTTAGGGCAGGGCCTTGTTGGTGGCACCACCCAGCACCCGTGTCACTCCTTCCCCCATGACAATGCTTGACAAGACTCAGCTGGGGCTCTGGGACCTCAGGACCCAGGTTTGCGGTACATTCCTGAGGGTCTGGGCCGGGTCTCCACAGTGCGGGCAGGCTGGGTGGGTGCTTACTTGGGCCCTTCTGTTTGTCCCCAGTGCCCAAAAGGTCTCTGTCACTCTGGCACTGGATAGCACCCTCTTCCTGCTGGGAGAGAGAGAGTACATGCCCTGGGAGGCCGCCCTCGGCAGCCTGAACTACTTCAAGCTCATGTTTGACCGCTCTGAGGTCTACGGCCCCATGAAGGTAGGCGCTGCACAGCAGGGATCAAGAACCAGACCATCCAGTGCCCGAAAAGGTACCCCTGGGAGGCTAATAGAAGCATTGCTTGGCCAAGTGCTCTCCTTAGAGAAGGTGTGGCCGAGGGGTGACAGAGCCCAAGGGATGTAGAAGGAGCAGGACCTGAGAAGGTGAGGTGGGTAGGAGGGGCAAAAAAGAAAGGGACCTGGAAACTTCTAGCAAAGTTTGAAATATGGGGAATTAATGCCTTTAGAAGGGATAGAGGTAACTATTGTGCTAGGTCATCTGGGTGGCCTTGGGCAGCCCTTTCGCCGCCTGTCAAGGCCTCTAAGAGGAGAAGGCCCTCACCTGCTCCTGCAGCCCTTCTGGGATATGAGGGCAGTGCTGGTCTTAGCAGGTTTGATGTATTTTTAATGCTGACCATTGTGGTCAAGTGGGGCAGAAGGTCCTACTAGGGAGACCAAAAGAAACCTGGAGCTTGTTCAGGAAGAAGCTACATCCGTAGGATGTTTTCTGCAGCATCGTTTAAAACACCAACAACAATAACAACAAAAAATAATAGCAAAGGAAACCCAAAAATGCTTAAATACTTAAGAGGTGCCAAAATACAGTTAAACCGAAACATCCATTTAATGAGATGCTATGTAGGCATTACATCATACTTGAAGTGGGTTTTTTTTGTTTGTTTTGTTTGTTTTTGTTTTTTGTTTTTGAGACAAGGTCTCACTATACAGCCCAGGCTGGCCTCCAACTTGAAGAAATCCTCCTGCCTCAGTCTCCCAAGTGCTGGGATTACAGGCATGGCTTGTTAAACTAGAATAGTTTTTGTTTGGTTGGTTGCATTTGTTGTCGTTGTTGTTGTTTTGGGTAGTGCTGGGGATTGAACCCAGCATCTTGCACATGCTAGGCAATTGCTCTACCTCTGAGCTACATCCCCAACCCTGAGATTTAAAAAAAAATTTTTTTTTAATTATCTATTAACATCCTATTATGAGCTGGCGTGGTGGTGCACACCTGTTAGGTTCTCCCAGCAACTTGGGAGGCAGGAAGATCCGCAGGATTGAGGCCACAGGCAGCCTGCGTAACTTAGTGAAACCCTGTCTCAAGATAAAAAATAATAAAAGGGGCAGGGGTGTGGCTTGGAGGTAGAGCACTTGCAAAGTATATGTAAGGCCCTGGGGGCTCAAGCCTCTAAAGTCATCACAAAAGAAATAAGAGAAAAGAAAAGAGAAAGAAAGAAAAGAAAGAAGCAAAGGAAGAAAGAGAAGGAAAGAAAGAAAGAAAAAAGAAAGAAAGAAAGAAAGAAAGAAAGAAAGAAAGAAAGGAAGGAAGGAAGGGAATCCTATTATGCATAGTGAAGGGTTTAGGTAAATAAAGTTTTAACTCTTACCTGCCTTTCCCAGAATTCTCTTGTGCTGCTGCTGCTTTTCTATTTTTATTTTTTGGTGTTGCTCTTTCCTGGAGGCTCCCTGCAGAGTCTTCTGCCCACCAAGAACCTGCTGCTCAACCCCGTCTTCAGAGGCCCTGCTCTCCCATGCTGTTTTTTCTGCCTTCTGTTTCCCGAATCCCATGGATTCTTTCTTGATTTTTCTGTCTTGTCCCAGAGCACATTTTCCAGGAGTTTTAAGAAAGAGTTCCTGAGAATGCATTTTCTGAAGCAGACTGTCTGAAATGTCTTTTTTCTTTTTCTTTTCTGCAGTACTGGGAGGTTGAACCCAGGGCCTCACACATGCTAGGCGAGTGCTCTTACCACTGAGCTGCATCCCCAGCCCTTCCTTTCAAAAAATGTTTTATTATCTGGGCACAGTGGCTAACGCCTGTAATTCCAGCAGTTTGGGAAGCAGAGGCAGGAGGATTGCAGGTGCGAGGCCAGAGACAGCCTGAGTAACTTAGCAAGACCCTGTCTCAAGACAAAAAATAGAAAAGGGGCTGGGAGTGCAGCTCAGCGGCAAAGTGCTTGCAAAGTATGCACGAGACTCTGGGCTTAGCCCCCAAGTACTGAAAAAAAAGTTTTATTTGGAGATAGTTGCACTGCTGCCTCTGATCTCAAACTCTTGATCCTCCTGCCTCTGCCTCCTGAGTGGCTGGGATCACAGGCCTGGGCCACTCCTCCCAGCTTGAAATATCTGTATTTCACTCTTACACTGGATTGAGAGTCAGCTGGGCTTAGAAGTTTCTAGAGTGGAAAGTATTTCTCAGAATGTTTAAGGTCTGGATCTGTTGACATCAGGCTTCTGGTGTTACTGTTGAAAAGCCCAGAGCCTTTCTCATTTCTAGTTCTTGGAAGGTGACCACTTTTCCCTCTTTTGGGAAGCTCTCGAGCTCATCTTGAAATCCTAGCCGGCCTGCCTTTGTTTGGGCCTTTTGTCCCTCTTCTATCTTTTTCAGTGTGGACATCAATGTGCCTCTGGGTTAGAACATTTTTGCATCGCTTCTCTGAACTTTGTCCCCTTCTGTTTTCCAGTCCTCTCTTTCTGGAAGTCCTGGAGATCCAACATCTTTCTCTTGCCTTGGCCTCCTTGCTTTCATATCTCATCCAGTTTCCAGCTTGCTGACTTTTCCCTCTGCCCTCTGGGAGGCTGCTTGCAGCCTCCCCATGCTCCCTCCCTCCCCAGGGACTCTTTTCATTTCTTCTATCACATTTTTAAACTTCCACGCTCTCTTCTGGGCCCAGCGTCCTAGGCAATGTCTTCTTTGTGTTCTTGGAGGATATTTATGACAGGCTTTTTGAAGTTTTCTTTTTCTTCCATTGACTTATTTCCTCCGTTTTCTGTTTGTTTTGGTTGCCTGTCAAGTTGGAGACTGAGCTGGCCCTTTGGATTGGAGAGGGAGGCAATAAAAAGTCACGGAAGCAATGTGCTCTTCAGCAGCACATTCTAGAATTGGAACAATATGGAGACCAGCGTGGCGCTTGCCCAAGGATGACATCGGAGATCAGAAAGTGCTCCATACCTAAAAAAACCCAAAAACAAAAAGGAATTAGGAGCTCCATTGGGAGGTGGAGTTTGTCCTCTGGGGGTCTCATTGTGGGGCGAGCTGGTGGTCAAGTAATTCTTCATTGGAAACTCTCAAGAATTAAGGGCTAGGTGTAGTAGAACACGTGCTTAGGATGTGCAAAGGCCCTGGGTTCAATCTCCAGGACACAGACACACATGGAGGGGGGAGAGAGAGAGAGAGAGAGAGAGAGAGAGAGAGAGAGAGAGAGAGAAAGAAGAGAAGGAGGAGGAGGTGGAGGAAGAGGAGGAGGAGGTGGGGGGGGGAGAGGAAGTTCCTAGAAAAAGAAAAGACAAGAAAATCAAAATCTGTGGCAGGTCCTGTCAAGCCAGTTCACTTTCTCCAGGGAGAGGCCTCTAGTGCATGTGTTCAGGCTGGGGATGCTACTCTCTGAGATCAATGTGGAAGGAGCTGGGGTACCACCATTCCATGTGGAAGTTTGCCCCTCTGACACTCTTGGTAACCTCTCCCACTGTGTGAGACCCCACACCCTGCCGTGCTGGTCCACTGTCCACCGTGGGGGAGGGAGAGGCGTCACCTACTGCCAACAGGGAAGAGGGGGCTCACGGTTGACTGACTCCTTCTCTATTTCCGTCTTTGGTGCCCCTGCCTCAGTCTGGTCTCCTGCAGACCCAGCCCTTTCACTCTGAGCCTTGCCCCAGCGATTCTGCAGATGCTCCACGGTAAATTCTCCTTCTCTGCCTGCCGCGTTCATCTCACTCTGTGCTTCCCAGCTGCCTGAACTGCATGATGTCTCTGCTGCCGTTGCCTCTCCTGTTCTCTTCTTCCTGGGGATTGGTTCCTTTTACCTTTGGCTGTGGACTCAGCATGGCACAGCAGTAGGTCTGCTACAATGAACCAGAACCCACCAAGGCTTTATTTTTTTCTTTATTTTTTTCTTTTTTGCAGTACTTGGGTGCTGAACCCAGAGCTTTGCACATACTTTGTGCAAAGCGCTCTGCCACTGAGCTACACCCCCAGCTTCTAGTTTATTTTTTAAATTGAGACAAAATCTCACTGAGTTACACAGGCTGCCTCTGGCCTCGAATCTGTGATCCTCCTGCCTCTGCCTCCTGAGTCACTGGGATTACTGGCGAGCCCCACCGTGCCTGGCTCCACCAACAACTTTAATAACATGGTGTGGGGCTGCACCACCAGTTAGGTGACTTGCAGACGTGCTAAGAAAAGGAAAGGAAGTAGGACTAAGAAGGAATAAATTACCTGGACACTGTGCTGCATGCCTGGAATCCTGGTGACTCAGGAAGTTGAGGCAGGAGGATTTCAAGTTTGAGGCCAGAAGCAGCCAGTGCAGCTTAGTGAGACCGTGTCTCAAAATAAAGAAAAAAAGGTCTGAGGGTTCAGCTCAGGGTGGAACACGTGCTTAGCATGTGCTGGCTCTATATTCAACCCCTAGTACCGCCCAAGGAAAGAAAAAAGGAGTTAACTCACTAATCTGAAAGCCATAGTTTCAGTCAGCTCGTGGTGGGGGGTGTCTACCTTGTGCATAGGCTTTTCTGTGTTTCTAACCTCCTGGCACTAGGCATGGGATTCTTAGGGTCGTGGGGGGCAAACACAGCTGGAACAATTCCCCTTGAGACAGGGTGCCCCGAAGCAAAGAGGGTCAGAACTGAGCAAAGGCGGAGGAGGAGGACCATCAGGTTTGTCATCTGAAACCTGGACTCTGGCTAGCCCTTTGCAGGGCCGTCTGGCCTTGGGCGAGACCCTGACCACAGGTTCCTGGTCAGCGCCACCTGTCAGCCTACAGAGGTCTGTGTCCCCAGGCAGGTCATTGTGACTCTGAAGCAAGTCTTGTGTTCTTTTCCCCAGAACTACTTGAAGAAGCAGGTCACACCCCTCTACACCTACTTCAAATCCCTCACCAAAAACTGGACAGAGCGCCCCCCAACCTTGATGGAGCAGTGAGTGTGACTGTTGTAGGTTTGGGGGTTGTGGGGACTTGGGGTGTGGGGAGCAACAGCCAGCAGTGTTCTCCTCTGGCACAGTCGATTCCTGGCCTAGGGTCAGGCCACCCCTCAGGGAGAGACATCCCCCCCCCCCCACCAGCAGCAGGCGCCCTGCCCAGTAGCCCTGGATGGCCTCCCAGCCCACCTGGCCTCTTCAGCCAGAGGCTGAAACAGAAACTCCAAGATGCCTCCCCAGACCGAAGTCCCAGAGCCTCCAGCTGTTGAATCTGGAGGTGGAGCCTCTGTGGATCCCCTGGGGTCCCCTGGGGCCCCTGGTGGTTTTGAGGACTAAAGGCACTCAGGCCCAAGGCGTGAAGCGAGTAGGGAGAGCCCCCGAGGGTCGGGTGGGCCATGACACCTTGGACAGGGGCAGGGCTGTGTGTCTGGGAACCTTGGCCAGAGTCTGGGTGAGGGGTGCTAACTGCGGGTCCCCCTGGGGCAGGTACAACGAGGTGAACGCCATTAGCACCGCCTGCTCCAACGGGCTGGATGAGTGTAAAGAGATGGTCTTAACACTCTTCAAGCGGTGGATGATGGATCCCAGTGACAACCCGTGAGTGTATCCTGGCGCCACCTCGGCTGCCCCTCGAGTTGATCTGAGAGCCCACAACCCTGTCCTCAGTGGCCTCTCTTCCTACCCTCCATATGTGACCCCCTGCTCGCTGTCAGGATCCATCCCAACCTGCGCTACACTGTCTACTGCAATGCCATCGCCCAGGGCGGCGAGGACGAGTGGAACTTCGCCTGGAACCAGTTCCGGAACGCCACGCTGGTGAACGAGGCGGACAAACTGCGCACGGCCCTGGCCTGCAGCAGCCAGGTGTGGATCCTGAACAGGTGAGGCCTCTGGCGGGCAGGAGGGATGGACTTCCCTTCCCCACCTGGAGAGTGAGCTGGTCTGGTGCTGCCCTGTGCAATGGGGTGGGATTTCCCCCACTTTACAGAGGACGTTGAGGCTCTGAGAAGCAAAGGCCACCAGCCTTCATAAGCAATGGAGCCTGGCCTCGAGCCCAGGTCTGCGTTTGTGTGCTGGGCTTTCAGCTGCCACAGCCTCAGGCTTTACCAAGCGCTCACTTCCGTCTTGGTCGAGGGCTGTGGTGTAGCTGGGCCTGGGTTCTGGACATCCAGCTGGGCACTCCTCAGCCTCTCCATGTGGGCTCCTCACTCCCTCTGTGTGCCTCGAGTGTTATAACCCCGACCCCTATAAAGAAGCACCCAGCTGAGCATGGTGACGCACATCTGTCATCCTAGCGACTTGGGAGGCAGGGGTAGGAAGGTCATGAGTTTGAGGCCAGAGGCAGCCGGCACAACTTAGTGGGACCCTGACTCAGAATTTAAAAAAAAAAAAAAAAGGGTTGGGGATGCAGCCCAGTGGCAGGGTATATGCGAGGCCCTGGGTTCGACTCCTAAGTACGGCAAAAGAAAAAAAAAGAAAAAAATCCCAGCCTCCCCTCAATGTCAAAGACTGGACTGGCCCCCCTCCCTGGCATCAGGGCTTGGGGTGCTCTACCCCTTCCCTGGTGCGTCCATTGGCAGATATTTACACGGCAGGCACACACTTGCCACACAGGTGACCCTGTGACCCTGCTTAAGTGACTCAGTTTCCCATCTACAAAGGGAGGGAGAACCAAGGGGTCCTGCTGCCCCCGATACGCCAGGGGGATGTGGAGACACACCGGCGGAGGTGACGGGTGCAAGGACAGGGTCCTGTGTGGTTCTGGGTTTTCTGCTGTGTCACCGACTGCAGCCCTGGAATGGTCACTCGCCTAGCCACCTGTCCACAGGTACCTGAGCTACACCCTGAACCCCAACCTCATCCGGAAGCAGGATGTAGTCTCCACCATCAGCAACATCGCCAGCAATGTGGTCGGGCACACACTGGTCTGGGACTTTGTGCGGAGCAACTGGAGGAAGCTGTTTGAGGAGTGAGTCTACGGGAGGCGAGGCTGGGAGTCCCTGCACGGTGGCCAACGGAAGGGGGTGGTCTGCTGGCTCTCCCCACTCCCCCTTGTCCTGGGGCGTCTCCTGGGCTCGAGGCTTCATCTTAGCTACTTGGGCCTCCTTGAGAGCCCCGGCCCCTCACCGCGTGCCCCCTTCCGCCCTGCAGTTATGGCGGAGGCTCGTTCTCCTTCTCCAACCTCATCCAGGCTGTGACCCAGCGGTTCTCCACTGAGTATGAGCTGCAGCAGGTGAGAGGCTGTCCCCTCCCCCCTGGTGGGCTGGTCCATCATGACCCAGGCTAAGGCAGCAGCCACCATGCAGCTCTCCCTGAGCACCCTCTGGGAGGACAGGCCCAGTGGCCATTCCATCCAAAAACTATGTTGGAATTGAAAAATAGATTTACTTATTGATTGATTGATTGACTGATTGATTGACACAGGGTCTCACTATATTGTCCAGGCTTCTAGGGAAATTCCTGGGCTCAGACAAGCCTCCTGCCTCAGCCTCCCAAGTAGCTGGGACTATGCACCCGCCAATTTTTTTTTTTTTTTTTTTTTTTTTTTTGCTGTACTTGGGGTTGAATCCAGGGCCTTGTACTTGCATGCTTTGCAGGTGCTGGACCACTGAGCTGCACCCCCAGCCCTTTTTTTTTTTTTTTAAACTTTTTGAGACAGGGTCTTGCTAAGTTACACAGACTTCCTCTGGTCTTGAACTTGTGATCCTCCTGCCTCCGCCTCCCAAGCCACTGGGATTACAGGTGTGCACCACCATGCCCGGCCCCACCAAAATCTTTTTAAATTGACATTTGTGTACCAAAACCTCACCATTTTATGTGACTTTTAGTATATTTACCAGGATTTTATAACCAATGTCACCAACTCCAGAAGATTTTTATTACCTCAGATAGAAACCTTATACCCATTAACAGCCACTTCACATTGCTATCCCATCCTATCCCACCACTGGCAACCCCTAATATACTTTCTGTCTATGGATTAACCTATTCTGCACATTTCCTAAAATGGAATCATAAAATATGTGACCTTGAAATGGAATCATACAATACATGACCTTTTTGTGCCTGGCTGCTTTCATTTAGCATAATGTTTTCAAATTTGTGCCTGTTGTAGCACATATGATTCCTTTATATGCCTGAATAATACTCCATTGTATAGATATACCACATTTTGTTTATCACTCATCAGGTGATGGCTATTTTAGTTGTTTCCACTTTTGGGCTATTATGACTCGTTCTGCTCTGAATATTCATGCACATGCTTTTGTGCAAACATGTTTTCATTTCTCTTAGGCACATATATAGGAGTGGAATTTCTGGACTAGTCCAGTGCTCTGCCTTTGAGCTGCATCCCCAGCCTCTTTATTATTATTATTTTTGTTTTGAGACAAGGTCTCTCTGAGTTACTCAGGCTCCCACTGGACTTGAACTCACAATCCTGCTGCCTCCACCTCCCAAGTCACTGGAATTACAGGGATGCACCATTGTGTGCCTGGTTTAGGTTTAACTTTTTGAGAAATTGCCAGAATGTTTCCAAAGTCAATGTAATTTTTTTTGTTTGTTTTGCGGTACTGGGGATTGAACCCAAGGCCTCGTGCTTGCATGCTTTGCAAGTGCTGAGCCACTGAGCTGCATGCTCAGCCCAATTTTTTTTTTTTTTTTTTTTACATTTTGAGACAGGGTCTTGCTAAATTACACAGACTGCCTGTGGTCTTAAACTTGCGATCCTCCTGCCTCTGCCTCCCAAACCGCTGGGATTACAGGCATATGCTACCACGCCTGGCATAAATGTACTATTGTAACCTTCCCACCAGCAATGTATGAAGGTTTAATTTCTCCCTATCCTTTGTGTCATTAGGGTTCTGAGTTGCATTTCCCTAATGACTAATGACACAGTGTTGAGCATCTTTTTGCTTATTGGCCACTGCCACTTGTGTATCCTGGGAGCAATGTCTGTTCAAATCCTTTGCCTATTTTTAAGTTGGGTTATTCGTCTCTTTGTTGTGTGGTTAAGGTTCTTTATGCATTTTCAGTAGGAGACTCCCATCAGATACGCGATTTGCAAATATTTTCTCCCAACCTGTGGATTGTCTCTTCATCTCTTGATAGTGTCTTTTGATGCATACATTTTCACTTTCATCTTGTTTTACTTTTATTTTTTGAGATGAGGTCTTGCTGTGTAAACCAGGCTCACCTGGAATTTGCTGTCTTCCTGCCTCTCTGAGGACACATTTTTAATTTTGTTGAAATAAATTCATCCATTTTTTCCTTTGGTTGTTTGTGCTTCAGAAACCATTGCCTGATGTGAGGTCACAAAGTTTCATATCAATTTTTTTTTTTTTTTTTTTTTTTTTTTTTTTTTTTTTTTGCAGAACTAGGGGTTGAACCCAGGGCCTTAACGCTTGCATACTTTGCAAGTGCTAGACCACTGAGCTGCAAGCCCAGCCCATTTAGAGAGAGTTTTGCTTCTTCATTTCTGGATACTTTGTAACTCCGCTGTCTTACCTAATTGCCTTGGCTAGAATTTGCAGTATGGATAATGTCTTTTACTCCAACAGGACTTTCTTTCTCTGTGTTCTTTCCCTCCCTCCTTCCTTCCCTCCCTCCCTTCCTTCTTCCTTCCTTCCACATGCTACTCCTGTGACTTGTTTAATCATTCAGACAGACTTACCAAGCATTTCTTGTGTGTGGCACTGGGGACCAAGGCTGGACAGGGAGAGTGCCAGTCAAGCCCTCTCCCACTGAGCCACACCCCGCAACCATTCTTTCTTTTTTTTTTCCCTCTCCTTTTCTCTTCTCTTTTCTGCATGCTGAGGCTTAAAACCAGGGTTCTGTGCCTGCAAGGCAAGTACTCTATCACTGAGGTACGGAGATACACTCCCAAGCCCCATCTCTTTTTCAAAGCTATTTATTTATTGAAGCAACCAGATCAATTGTTGTCTAGAATTTCCACATTTTAGATCTGGCCGTTGCCTCGGTGTCGTGTCTGTTAAATCTGTCCTTCTCCCCCTCTTGATCGGATGGCAATTATACCCAGTTAAACACTCAGGGTTGGCTCGATGACGTACTGCACCACGACAGCCAGGTACCTTCCTGAACCTGGTTCCGTCAGGCTGTGGTTTTGCAGCCTCTGGGTAGGTGAGGATGTGGCCCCAGCAGAAGTGAAGGACTGGCGTCCGACTCTGAGGAACTGGGTGGTCTCCACTAGCAGGAGGCTCTGCTCTCCACGGGGCTGAGAATCTTTGTTTCCATGGCAGCTGGAGCAGTTCAGGACGGACAACATGGAGACAGGCTTCGGCTCGGGCACGCGGGCTCTGGAGCAGGCCCTGGAGAAGACGAAGGCCAACATCAAGTGGGTGGATCAGAACAAGCAGGCGGTGCTGCAGTGGTTCACAGATCACAGCCAGTAGCTCCTCTGCCAAGGCACCTGGCCCTGTGGGAGCTGCCCGTGACCATCTGTCCGGCTGCCTATGGCAGGCCCTCTGCTCCCAGAGCCTCCAGCACCAGCCTCGGTCCTCAAGGATGAAGTCTCTGGCCTGAAACACCAGCCTGGTTCCTAACGGCCAGACTGGTTCCTAATGACCAGACTGTCCGGCACCTCCCAGCCCCCGCCCCTCGTGACACTACCCCAGGCCCTGGGTGGTGCCTGTCGCCCAGGGCCCTGGGGTTGATCTCAGGGAAGCCCAGCCCCAGGGCCAGATGGGCAGAAGCCCTTTGGACGATGGGCGGTCTGGAGGGAGCTGCCCTGAACTCTCACAAACCCGAGGAGTCAACAGGACGCCAGATCTGTATATTTTTTTCTAGGAGAAAATGTAAATAAAGGATTTCTAGATGAGCTTTGAGAGTTACTCAGCCGGAGCTGGGGTGGCTTAGCACAACAGCCTGGAGAGGCAGAAGCTGGGGTGCATGGGGTGTTCTCTGCGGCTGGGACCCCCAGAGAGCGAGGGAGGGGAAGGGCCAGCCTGTGGCCTTCCCTGCGCCTGCAGCTTCATATGTCAGTCCAGTTGCAAGGGCAGCTTTGAGGAGCCGGGGCTGGGCAGCCCTCGGAGTTGGAGGATGGATAGCTGTGGACACGGGGGCTCCCATGGATCCCGTGGTGCCAGGCACGGAGCAGAGAGCTCTCTGTTAACACCAGGCATGGGAGCAGGGCGCTGGCCACAGACCTAATCTAGACCCACAAGCTGTGGGGACCCCTGGGCCTGGGAGCAGTGGGGGTGGCAAGCACAGGCCCAGCCATGACCAGAGGTGTGTCCCACCCCTCTCTAGGCTCCACGGTGGGCGAGGTGGCCTTTTTCTTTCCTTTTTTTTTTTTTTTTTGAGGCACTTGGGAGTTGAACTCAGGGTCTCACGCATACTTTGCAAATGCTCTAGCGCTGAGCTGCACCTCCAGCCCCTTTTTTATTTTTTATCTTTTGACGGGTTCTCACTAAGTTGCTCAGCCAGCCTCTGGCCTCGAACCTGCAATCCTCTTACCTCAGTTTCCCGAGTATGCCAAGGCACCCAGCTTGGGCTGTCCATTTGTGAAGGGTGGAATTTCTAGGATGGCCTATAGAGGGGCCTGAGCTGAGGTTAGAGGCAGCAGCCTCCAGATGAGGGCTTGGATGGGCTGGGAAACACGGGCTGTACCCTGCAGGGGGCTCCAGGCACACATTGGCTCAGGGGGCATTTCTTGGCAAATGGGGCATGGTTGCAGGGATTTCACCTCAGTCCCTGCCACCCTCCCCGCACCGCCCCTGGCCCTGCTGAGCCTCCAAGGTTGGCGGGAGAGACAGGAGGAACGGTCAGCCACTGGGTCCTCAGTCATTCCCAGCTGCCACCCACAGCCAGCTCCCCGGCTGAATCTTGGTCTGGTTTCTGGGCCAAGTGATCGCAGCCCCCAAGCCTCAGTTTCTTCATCTGCACAATAAGGGCGGACACTGAGCCTGTGGGGAGGCTCCTGTCTACAGCTGACACTTGAGAGCCATCTTCAGCCCCATCTCTCGGCTCTGCCCCCTCCCTGAGTGAGGGGCTGGTGGCCTGGGGCCAGCAGGGCTCCTAACTCTGCCCCATCTGCACATCAAAGGGTGGGCAGCCCAGGGGGTGGAGCCAGCCCAGGTGAGGGGGCCCCAAATTAAATTCCCAAGCCCCTGGGCTCTGCACCAGCCCTTCCTGTCGCCAGTACCCAGTGGCCGTGGCTAGCACTTGACCTTCAGGGATCCAGCTGGGGGAGGGGCCAGCCTCACCATTTGGGTTGCTGGTGGGCTCTAGGCTCAGGAACATTCCAGGAGACTCTTGGCCTTGCAGAGAGGAGTCTGTCTGGATCCCGATCCCACTACTCTGTGAGCCTCGCACTGGCTGAGCTGTAAACAGAACATTATTTGACGCCGAGAACTGTCTTTATCTCGGCTTTCCAAGAATTATTGTATGGATTGGTTGATTGATTGCAGCACTGGGGATCCCAGGCCCCTGTGTGCTAGGCCAGTGATCTACCACTGAGCTACACCACCAGTCCCACCTCAGGTTTAAAGATAAGGAAACTGAGGCACAGGGAGCTTCAGTCACAATTCAGTGGCACTGGAAATGGCCTCTGGCCTCTGACCGTGCCACTGCCCGTGAGTAGAAGTGCATTCTTTATTTGGAGCTGGGGCAGGGTCTGGGACTTCCACACTTGCACGCTCTTGTCACCTGGCAGGTTACAATGCTGCCATTCGTGAGGGCCTTCGTGGCTGGAGGAAACCAGGGCCCTGAGAGGCAGTGAGGACGCCCAGAGCCAAAGGCTGCCTGCAGGAGCTGGGTCAAGCTCACAGGGCCGAAATGAGCTGGAATCTGGCTGCTGAGCACCTGCCCAGGCTCTGCCCCCTCAGGGGTGGACCCCTCAGCCCCACAGTCTGGCATGGATGGAAGGTGCCCAGGATCAGCCTGGAACAGCAGTCGGGGCAGCCCCTGAGGCCCAGGCTCTGGAGGGTGAGGGGTCAGAGTAGCTGAGATGACCCTCAGGGCCGCCTGGCCCTGAGCCGCACATTTCCCTCCTCCCAGCCTCAACTGCCCACGTGCAAAGCCTGCATGTCCTCGGTGCCGCTGGGCCCCATCCGGTTTCTCTTCACCTCCGACATGCACAGCCACTGGAAGGCTGGGGTGAGGTTCTCAGCCAGTGTCCAGCATCCTGCGGGGTCCCCAGGAAGACGTGGGTAGACTAGTCACCCAGGCAGGGCACCAGCCTCGCCCCCTGTGTCCCCAGCTGGCACTTAGCAGTCTGCCTGGGACAGAGCTACAGACGAGGGATGGGGACCCAAAGGGGCTGCTACTCGGAGGCAGGGCACAGGGTGGGACTTACCCGGGCCCGCTGCGGGGCTAGGCTCCCCTCTCTGCAGCAGCATCCAGGCCATCTTTTCTCGCAGGTGACTCCAGCTGCTATCTGGTAGGGGCAGGGTTCCTGCTGGCCTTGCACATCTGCCTTAGAGGAACGCACCGAGGGAGGGAGGAGACAAGGTTGCCAAATTCCAGAAGATGCATGTATCCATCTCTAGCCCGTGGTCCGTCCTCTCTTGGACTCCACCCAAGCCCCCCCTGAGCCTTCAGGACACATGGTGGGGAGCCCCTCCCTTTGCATCTACAGGGACTCATCACAGCCAGCAGGGGCCACAGGAGGAGGCGGGCAGTTGTCTAGGTCCACATTTGGCACCAATGCTGCAGGCCTGGAGCCAAGACTCGGTCTTCTTGGGAAGAAGAGAGCACTGGACAGGGAGTTCAGGGGCTGATGCCTGTAACTAGCAGGAGGCCCACAGGAAGTGGTTTGCCTCCCTGAACCTCAGTTTCCATGGCTGTAAAATGAAGGGGTAAGAAGATCTGTTCCTTCCGAACCTGGCTGGGCTTCTTAGGGACCAGATGCACGGAATCGCGCTCTGAGTGGGACCCTGGGTCCAGAGGGCTCAGCACACAGCCAGCTTGGGAACCACTGGACTAGGTCATCTCCTAGGTACCGTGACTCTACTCAGCCACTCAGTTTATTGAGCATTTACTATATAGGAACCAGAGCGGCAGGGTGGGTCCATCATCTCCATTCATGGGTAGGGTAATGGGGTCTGGGAGGTTTCAGAGCTTGCCCACTGTTATGCAGTGAGGAGGAGCCGAGTGGAATGTGCGCTGAGGTCCACGGGGGCCTGTTTATGTCTGCTGTGACCTTGGCTAGGGCTTTCTCATCCTTCCAGGATGACAGACCCCAGGGACGGGAGGGCCCTGGGGTGGGAAACCAGAGCATCTCTAGAAGGTTGGAGGAGGAAGGTACCTCAGTGATCACTTGAGGCTTTAGATGTGAAAACTGAGGCTCAGAGAGGGTGTGACTGGCCTTATGTCACAGGGAACATCAGCTGCCATGCAGGGTCAGGTAGGGGGCCTGACATGTGGCTAAGAGCTCAGGCCCAGGAATTCAGGCAGCCTCCTCCCGCCCCTTCCCCCAGGCCGCACTATTAAGGTGGCCTCCCTGCCTGGCTCCTTTTCAGTGAAGCTGCCTAAGGGCCCAACAGCACCCCTGGCCAACTTATCCCCACTCCCAACCAGACAGAAAAGTAGCCAAATGCCTCAGCACCCTGGCACCGGGCTCCGCACAGCCTTGCCTCCTTCCTGGCTCTGTCTCCAACTCTATTTGCCCCTTTCTCTGCCACATCAAGACACCTGCTCCATCTGTTCTGATTGGGCTTACACTGTTCCTCCTGCCTGCGTCACTCTTCCCTGCTTCTTCTTGGCAAACTCCTGCCCATCCTTCAACACCCAGCTCCAAGGCGTCTCTCCCCTCCCTGAGTCGGCAGATGCAGACACATCACGGATTGGGAGCCCATGGGAACCTGCACTAAGTTCCTGGCAGTGCCTCTTATTCTCGTTCGTTAGTTGTTTGCTGTTAGGTGCTCTCAAGTCGAGTCCGACTCATAGCGACCCTCATAGGGTTTTCAATGGTTAAGTGCTTCAGGATTGCCTTGGGAGTGGATTGCCAGGCCCTTCTCCCATTTTTGCGGTGCTGGGAATTGAACTCGGGACCTCAGAGACTGCAGAGCAGTGCTCTACCAACTGAGTTAAATCCCAGCCCTCTATTCTCATTTAAGACGGCCCAAATCAAGGCAGCAGGACCCATGGATGCGTGACTCAAGAGTGAAATGGTACTGGCAACCCCACCCCGGCCAGTCAGCCTCACCTCTGGTCCCAATGCACCTCCTACAAACCCACACCCTTGCATTTAGGACCTGGGCACAGATCACCCATTTGCCTGTAATCCACTTCATTAGTTGGGAAGTCATTTCTGACACATCAGGTGTTAATGGGGTGAACTGTTTCCCCCTAAAACTCATATTTAGACCTTGAGTGTCCAGCCAAAGGGCCATGTGTCAAAGGCTGGGCCCCTAGGGTGGTGCCCCTGGGAGGCGGAGCCTTGGGAGAGGTCTTTAGGTTATGGGGGTGTGTTCCCAGGGGGTATCCCCAGACACTAATTTCTTTCCCTTCTTCTCTTTCCTTCCAGGCTCCCAATGTGAGTGGTGTGGTTGGCCAGGCAGCCTCAGAAGGATGTGCCACCCTCGCCAGAGGTCCAAAGCAATGAGGCGGCTCTGTCTCAGACTGGAACCTCCAGAACCTCGAACCTCAGGTGTTTTGTTATAGTGGCAGAAAGCTGACTGACAAAAGCCCTAACCTCCAGCGCCTTACGGTGTGATCGAAAGTGGAGGCAGATCCTTAAAATAAGGAATTAAGATAAAATGGAGTCTTCAGCACAACTGGTGTCCTTCTACAGAGAGATTAGGACAGGCAAGACAGCAAGAAAGGCCATCTCCAAGCCGAGAGGAGAGGCCTTGGAACAATCACACCTGCCTTCACCTTGCGCTTGAGCTTCTAGTCTCCAGAAGTAGAAAAGAAATTTCTCTTCCTTTGGCCCCCCCATCAGTTTGCTCTGGCAGCCCTTGCAACTAGCGCACTCTCACAGATTCCTTTGAAAGAAATGTCTTGTCAGTGGGAAAGAGCCCTAACTCCTAGGTCTCTGGCCTCTGGTATCCCCCAGTTTGGGGCTGTTTGTCCATGATTGCACATGCCCACTCCATGGGCAGCAGGAAAGCACCCGAAGGAATGAGAAAAGGCAGTGGTGCCATGGCTGAGGCCAGCGAGCAAGCCTAAGACTTAGCTCACATATGCACAGCTGGCAAGGCAGAGCCCCTGACCTGGAGCCAGGGCACAATCAATATG